>JASTWK010001022.1:0-56583 GCA_030770225.1 Temnothorax unifasciatus | reverse complement strand
CACTAAGAAAAATATACTAATAAAAAGGAAAATTTTCTTTATTTTATAAATGGAGTCACAGTTGTATGCAAACTAATATTTACTAAATCCAGAACATTTTTTTTCCAGTGTAATATATAAACGCACTTCTGCCGTAATAGACTTTAAACGTCTACCGGATGATCTTGAAAAAGAGGCGCGAAATACAATTGTACGATTAAACAAACTTACCTGTCAGTGAAGTTCTATCGTAATTGTATGTAGCGCCTCTTCCGAAGAGATCACTTCCCACCACCCATAGCTAAGAGGTTTTAGCCCCTAAGAATTACGGCAGCACTTTGAAGAAATGAAGCATGAAACGCGTCGCGGAGGAGCGCCATCGTAGCGGGAAAAAGTTTTATTTTACTATTAACTTGTGATAACATTGGCATGGAGAGGCGGGTACTACCGGGTGATCTCTTCGGAAGAGGCGCTATACAATTACGATAGAACTTCACTTACAGGTAAGTTTGTTTAATCGTACAATTTTAAGGATGGTTATAGATTGTTAGGTTAGGTCAGAAACATAGAAATATTAAAAACACCGATATAATTCTCCAGAGATACAAAGACAAAAAAATATAAATAGTTACGGCAAGTCTAATAAAATTATTGTAATAAAAAACAATATTAAATTTATTGCGAAAAATATTACTTCAGGCCAGGATGCGAACCTGGAACTTCCCTCATTCCGTGTAGGGCGTCGTAGTACATTTAGAAACGACCAAAACCCATCCCAGGTAGCAAGCACTCGTCATTTTGACGTCAAATACTAGTCATGTTTGTATAAATGACGTCAAATGACCAAAAAGTGACCATGTCTTTAAAATGACATTATACTGACGTCATTCCATAACGTCATTATGACGTTATTTCTGACTATTTTAGTCATTTTTGGTCTATGACATCGGCGACTAATAATGGACGTCTATAAGACGTCATTTCTTAGACCATCTGAAGACGTCATTTTAAAGACGTCTTAAAGTCATCCAAATAAGGTCTTTTTGTAATATAACTATTTTTACTTCTTAATATTGTATAATAAAGTAATAATAAAATAAAAATCACAAAATTAACTACACTTGTTTGTTTCGCAACTTTATGATTGAAGTGGCAATTTATGGTACATAAGTGAATGTAGTTGCGTTATTATACAGTTTGTGATAACTATTTCATGCAGTGTTATAGTTATCAAGAAGATTATCATTACAAGATCTTTGAACATTTTAAAGATGTACCTGTTATAGACAAATACAGTTAATAAGGAAGCATCAGGGTGAGAAGATCGTCACTGTCCACTGGATCATCGAAGTCAAGCGACACGGACCCGGTACTGTACTAGGATGGGTGACCGCCTTGAGAGCGGCTATACGCACATGGCATGTAACAAAACATTTAAAAGAACCTTTTTTTTCTTAGATAAAAAAAAGGACATTTTTTTATAAACGTTTATCAAGTAGATTTAACATTTTAACATTTTAATTTTATAAAAAAACATTCCTAGAAACCGGTGTGTCGTACAATGGACCTATTTTTGCCGTCAATAAGACGTCAGAAAATGACGTCAATTGTCTGTGACATTAGACCGTCATTTTAACGTCATTATGCCGTCAGTTAGTGACATCAGGAATGGTCAGTAAAGGACCAAAATTTGACGTCAAAATGACGAGTGCTTGCTACCTGGGATGGTTGAAAAGTCGTGACGATTAATCCGACCAAAACCAATGGTCGAACTGTCACGACACTAGCCAAACGTTGTCGATTTAAAAATAGAGATTTTTCTCGTTAATCAATTATTGGCGAAACAAAAACATATACTAAACCATTTAAATTAAAAGATTTTAAAATTTTTCTAGAAAAAATAGATGCGCATTTAGTAAAAAGTTGCTTAATTTGAACAAATTTCGGGTGTTTATGCAAAGAAAATATACATAAAATTATAAAAAAATATAATATTTATTAATGATGTATCATCGATATTTAGCGTTATTAAATTATTGTATTAAAAATTTAAAACAATCAATTTACCACGTATTTAAAATATGTAATATATTTAAACAAAAATTTATTAAAAATAAATAAAACATTTGTATTGGCAAATACAAAAATTCTCTATTAATTTTTCTATTAATTATAGCACTTCAAATATAGGTTGTAACTTGGCGATTTATATTTTTTAACCAAAATACATGATATATAAAATTAATATATTAAAATTAATTGGAATAATTGATCAGCAGCAGAGTACGCAGAAGTTAAAATTATAATCACATTTGAAAGAAGAAAAGTTCAGCGAGAAATAATTTTCTCGAAGTACTTAAAGTATGTATATCTCAAAAAAATCTAAGCACTAGTATTTTTTATTCAAAAATTATAACCCAAGTGATACACATCACAAAATTATGTTACCTTATCAAAAAAGAATCGCGCTAAGTGATCTATTTACATATCTACAAAAAAGAAATTATCTTGTAAATTACAGCGCCAATAAAGAGAGTAAACATATATATTCCTAAAAAAAAAAATTGTTGCACTACTTTGAAAAAATCTTTACATGTGATACAATTACAAAAAGAATGTAGATAACAAGTTTATAAGATTAAAAAATGTTCTTAAATTACACAAGGGATACAAGATATTTAAATACAATTGTTGCACATGTGTATTTTTTAGTGGTCACAAAGAATACAGAGGTAACAGTATAAAATAAAAATATTTTATTAAAATTTAATCCAAGAGAATACAAGTATTTAAATACAAAGTTTATATATGTATTTTCAATAGTAAAAGTAATCACAAAGAATTACAGAGGTAACAGTACAAAATAAAAATATTTTATTAAAATATTTAATCCAACGAGAGAATACAAGGTATTTAAATACAAAGTTTATATATGTATTTTTCAATAGAATAAAAGATTTAATCACAAAGAATTACAGAGGTAACAGTACAAAATAAAAATATTTTATTAAAATACATAAATTTTTCTTGTAAAAAAACTTGGCGCTGCTAGACCTCGAAATTGTAAATAAATAAGGACAACAATAAATAAAAATAATTCAGAGAAAAATGCGACAGAAGTAACAAAATGATTATCAGCGTGGTGTGTATGTGCGAGCGAGTGATATGGGTGTGTGTGACGACGGCGAATAATGCGGCTTGTAATTAAGTATGGGATAAGTTTATTTATTTATTTACAATTTCGAGGTCTAGCAGCGCCAAGTTTTTTTACAAGAAAAATTTATGTATTTTAATAAAATATTTTTATTTTGTACTGTTACCTCTGTAATTCTTTGTGATTAAATCTTTTATTCTATTGAAAAATACATATATAAACTTTTGTATTTAAATACC
This sequence comes from Temnothorax unifasciatus, assembly GCA_030770225.1. Classification (NCBI taxonomy): domain Eukaryota; kingdom Metazoa; phylum Arthropoda; class Insecta; order Hymenoptera; family Formicidae; genus Temnothorax; species Temnothorax unifasciatus. Next base: position 53,211 of record JASTWK010001022.1, on the reverse strand, counting down.
TTGTATTCTCTCGTTGGATTAAATATTTTAATAAAATATTTTTATTTTGTTACTGTTACCTCTGTAATTCTTTGTGCCCACTAAAAATACACATGTAAACTTTGTATTTAAATATCTGTATTCCCTTGTTAAATTTAAATAAAATTTTTTAATCTGATAAAATTGTTATCATACATTCTTTTTCTAATTGACACAATGTAAAGATTTTTCAAAGTAGTGCAACAATTATTTTTTTAGGCAATATATATGTTCTCTCTGTAATTGGCGCTGCTAATTTACAGAGATATCATTTCTTTTTTGTAATTGTAATAGATCACTTAAAGCGCGATTCTTTTTGATAAGGTAACATAATTTTGTGATGTGTATCACTTGGGTTATAATTTTTTGGAAATAAAGATACTAGTGCTTAGATTTTTTTGAGATATACCCTACTATGCGTGTACTTGGCGCCTTTTTTTACCTTTTTTTTTTAACCGGTAATTTTGTTACAGATATCCCCGCCTTTTTGTAGTGTTACGCATCCTTAATCTGAAGTTTGTAATAATTAATCATGAAGTTATTAATAATATATAATTGCCGGGACATTTCTTTTGTATAAAAATATGCATCTATATTATGTTGCTTTGTAAAATTATTTCTTACCAACTTTTTCTAAAAATAATATAATACGGAGGAAAGAAATCATTCCATCTGTTGATCATATCATATTCGATTTATATTTTGCATCGTAATAAACAACGTACATATACAAGATCGCTATATAAGAAAAATGCCAATGCGAGTATACAATCTAATACCACAGTTTATTTTTTTTACATACACTTTTTCTTCTGTGATTATCTATGTATTAAACATGCCGTAATTTTATCTTGCACAACGCAACACTAAAACTAAAAAACAATTTTTTTACAACGTGCAGAATTATGTAGCGTATAAAAGAAAAAAAAAATTAATTCACATTTTAAAAATAAATATACACTCCTCACAAAAATTAAAGGAACACTTAAATTTTTTTAAAACTAGGCAAAATTTGAGCAGCTGTATCTTTGTTAAAAATGAACGAAATTTAAGTTTTAAAAAAGGGTTTTAAAGCTTGAAATCTCTACTTTCACAAGATTACTATTTTTTTTTAGTTTCTGTGAGTTTGGTAATTTTTACATATAGAAAATCACGACCTGGACAAAATGGGAAATTTTCTTCTCACTTTGTGGGCCTGTCACGTGCTCAAAAAATCCTGCGAAATTTTTTGACTTTTCCAATGTGAAAGCTCGAAGTTTTCCCTACAAAATCTTTTTTTTAAATGTTTCTACGATTTTTTGTTACTGAGTTAACGCGGATTGAATAAGAAATGAGCATTTTGACTTTGATTGCTCATAACTCCGTTAAAAATCATCGTACCGCAATTCGTAAAATTGATTCTTAAAGCTAAAACTTTGCTCTATCAAGTGGTATAATCGCCAATTTTTTCATAAAATTTTGGATACATTACAAGTGAGTAAAAATAAGAAAGTAAAAAATTGCAAATTTTTTATTTTTACTCACTTGTAATGTATCCAAAAATCTTTATGAAAAAATTGGCGATTATACCACTTGATAGAGCAAAGTTTTAGCTTTAAGAATCCATTTTGCGAATTGCGGTACGATGATTTTTAACGGAGTTATGAGCAATCAAAGTCAAAATGCTCATTTCTTATTCAATCCGCGATAACTCAGTAACAAAAAATCGTAGAAATTCAAAAAAAGATTTTGTAGGGAAAACTTCGAGCTTTCACAATGAAAAGTCAAAAAATTTCGCAGGATTTTTTTGGGCACGTGACAAGCCCACAAAGTGAGAAGAAAATTTTCCATTTGTCCAAGTCGTGATTTTCTATATGTAAAAATTACCAAACTCACAGAAACTAAAAGAAAATAGTGATCTTCTAAAAGTAGAGATTTCAAGCTTTAAAACCCTTTTTTAAAACTTAAATTTCGTTCATTTTTAACAAAGATACAGCTGCTCAAATTTTGCCTAATTTTTTAAAAAATTTAAGTGTTCCTTTAATTTTTGTGAGGAGTGTATATTAATATGTGAATTAATAGAATTAAATAAAATCAATTAAATTTGTATGAATCAAACGTTTAACAAGAAATTATTGTAAATCGTAAAATTACACATCATGTAAACTATAATTCTGCTAAAACAATATAATACATGAATTGGACTATATCGAAAATTTTTAAGCATTAAGTGTTACATTTGTAACTGATACTTCATTTCTTATTGTAATTCTGCTTGATTTCCTGTTAGCAGATTACACAATGATCAAAAGATACATGTTACATTTATTCAATTCAATCGACATCTCATGTTTCATTCTGGATGTTTATTTAGCGTTTTAGTTCAGGTTATGAAAGATCTATAAGTAATTATTCCAAAACTTCGAATTACGTGCTTTTATAAACGCTTGTAACTGCTTGTTAACAACTGGCCTTAACGGTTTATTCGGCTCCCATTTTAACACACACGGTGCGACAACGTTGAATTTTTGTCTGGAAAGGCTGAGCAATGCAGATATTATGCCCTCTTGTCGATCGTGTGAACCTGTTTAAAAATGAATCAGATCACATATGTATATTATATCACACACATACACACACGTTATGTTGCATAATAAAAACTAACTTTTCATACAAAACGAAGGTATCACCTTGGCCAGATTTGATGAGGTCACAGAGCTGTTCACTAATCTCACTAATCTTCACGGCATTGTCTTCATTTTCCGATGTAAATGCGCGCAGAAGCCTTCCTGTAAATATATAATAGTATTTGATCTAATATTATATATCTTTGAATGCTCGGGTTTGTTAGATTGGGCATGTATTACTGAATTTTTCGACACGTGCAATTATTTGAACACGTCTTCCGAGATTTCATTTTTCCGATATTCCTCCGACATAATTGTATATATTTTCACCATCATTAACTTCAGTGCTGATTCAATATCTAGAAGGCTCTTCACATATGTCCACAATGCATCTTGCCAAGACGATGCTATCTGTCGCAAAGACTTGCGTATATGGCATGATATAATACACCTGCACGGAAAATATTTCTCTATATTTATTTACATACAACAAACAGTTAAGTCTATAGGCACGAGGAAAAAGCGGGCCTCTGTTCACATTTAACGTTCACGATGATGATATTTGTGTTATGCACGATGCTTCTGTCGAAATCGAGGAATCACATGCCGGAAAAGTTTTACTTAGGTATTTATCATTAAAAGAATACTTTGTATAATTCTCTTTTATGTTATTTTTTAATTTTTTTTATTAGATCATGGTACAAGATGAACAAACACATTTTTCCAGTGAGTAGATGGAAACCTTTTGAGCCAACGAAAAGTTACGACAAGTATACAGTGTCCGATAAAAATAGGAAGAAAGATACAATTTGATAAACTTAGATTCAACGAATTGTCCAATTTCTTTTAAAGAATTCAGATTCAAAGGACTGTAAATATTGTAAATATTTGTTTCATCGTACAATTAATTCATTATACAACAGATTGTAATGTGTATATATATTTTAAAGACTGTGATTTTAATTCATTCAGTTATGTGATAATATTTAATTCATTTACTCGATTATGTAGCTCTACTAAATTACAGTCCTTTGAATCTGAATACTTTAAACGTAATTGGACAATTTGTTGAATCTAAGTTTATCAGATTCTGTCTTCTTATTTTTATTTGACACTGTATACTTGTCATAACCTTTCATTGGATCAAAAAATTCCCATCTACTTGCTGGAAAAATGTGTTTTTTTCTTTCATACCATGATCTAATGAGAAATAAAAGAGAATTATACAAAGTATTCTTTTAACTAAGTAAAACTTTTCCGGCATGTGATTCCTCGGTTTCGAAAGAAGCATCGTGCATAACACGAATATCATCGTGAACGTCAATGTGAACAGGGGCTCGCTCTTTCCTCGTGCCTAATTGCAATATTACATACATTAAAATAACATGCCAACATTGTGATATTGCTTCATAAGTTTTATTATTTAGTATCTTTACCTTAGTTACAATAAAATCGTAAAACGTATAACGGTGCGGTAATATAAGAACCTCCTCAACATATATTAACTGATCTGCCATTAGTGTTTTAAGCTCGCTGAATTCACGCCTCAGAACTTCTAAACATCTCTGAAGAAGCTGATAGATAGAATTACCTGTATCTGAAAATTTAATTTATACAGCAGAACATTATATATCACACCAATGTTACTCCAAAAGTGACACTGGAGTATCTCTAAATCACTGAGACATTCACCTTTCTTCATTGTAACACTCCGACGATGGCCAGATCCATCCCAATAACTGAATGTGACCTCAATTTCTTCTTCCTTCAACGCGTTCTGCTTTTTACCCTATTCTTGCCTGAATTCTTCTCTAAGTTTATTTTCGTCCTCCTCCCTTTCCTTATCCGGCAAGAAACTTGTATCTACATCTGGATTTTTCTTAATCTTCTTAATCGCGGGGCCATCAGATTGCACATTTTCTACGAGGATTTTTCGGCATTGTCTTCGTCAGAAGACATTTCAGCTTCATCTTCGTCTTAAATCACATAACATTCAGAGCATTGGGCAGAAATCATATATATATATATATTCACGTCAAACCGCATATATAACATCGTGTTATTTTTACATTTAGGAAAATTATTTCGCGTTAAACTTGCATACATAGGGAACTTTCCAGCAAGTGACACAAGCCGACACAAACGTTCGTTCTATCTTTCTTTTTTGGCAATGAGTAACAAAGATAAAACGATACCTGTGTCGACTTGTGTCGCTTGCTGGAAAGCTCCCATAAGTGAATCTCGCGTTTTATGTAAAATTTGTAAGAACCCGGTTAATCTAACCTATACTACGTTTACGCGAGCGTTACTTAATTCTGTAGTAACTTACGAACAATACGATAATTCCTCCGCATAAACGGGAGTTTTATAGTAACTACGATGATATCGTTCGTATAAGTTACTACAGAAGTAATATTCACGTAAACGTAAACTATTATAATTCCTGTCACATGCACTTAGTCGCGTAAAAAAGTCACGGTGCGGTCTCGCTTCGCGTCGTATAACAATAGGATAGGATAATTACATGTAAATATAAAACAATTACCTTGAATCAGAAAAAATATTAATCGTCGCGTCGCGTATAAACAGTCACGGTCGGTCTCGCTCCGCGCGTACCTGACGCGGGACACTGCCGTGTTAGGTTATGGTTAACTGTGACAGCGCGCTGTCCGCGCTGTCTGCACTGCACTGCACTGCGATACTAACGCCGCTGGCCGCCAGTGTCGAAAAAGTGAAAGTGACGTTTCTCTGTTATCTCTGTTATATGTATGTTATAATCGGCGTCAGTAGGAGTATCTTAATATAAAATTTTCACATTTCGACTTTTGCTCGCAATATCTCCGCTCGTAGGGCACGTAGCGGAAAAATGAAAAGAACGGACCCCCCCCAAATCGACCCCAAGCTATCGATCAAGCCTATTTAGAACTTGATCCGTTCACTCGTTATCGAGATCTCAACATCTCGAGTACTTGCAAATCGTCGCGTCGCGTAAAAGAGTCACGGTTGGTCTCGCTCCGCGTGTACTTGGCGCGAGACACTACCGTGTCTCTTGTTAAGAATAATTAAGTTCAGCGCGTTTATGTTGGCGAGTGTACAGACACATATTTCCTTATGTTATATTCTATATGTGACTGTACAATAAAACGAGTCGAGCGCGACTCGGGTAACTTCGGTAGCGTTCGTGCCCCGAAGCGACTTCGAGTGGCAACCATGCGAGGCGGCTCTTCCCCTCTCTAGTCTCAAGTCTCAAGTCTCATGTCGAGAGGAGAGCACGCGCCGTACAGTTCAGCTAAATAAAGCAAACACGTTTATAATAAAAGAACGCGACTCTATTCCTCAGCCCTGTCACACAATCCTGTATTAACAGGTTATGGGCCCAGTTCACGTTAACTGCGGAAAATTGTGTGCGCTGTGAGAATTCGGGGAGTCGCACGTGGCGCGGAACGAAAGTCGGCCATTGTGCCGGTGTGCCGGTGTTAACGTGTCGGAAGCGTGCAAGTCGAATCCGCGATGTCGGAATCTCGGTGAAGGGTGTGAAGCCTTTCGACGGAACGAACTTCCAGGGCTGGAAAGCTCAAGTGAATGCGTTATTCGTTATGAACGACGTCCTCGACATCGTAGACGGCACGAGGGAACCGCCACCCGCGGGAGCGGGACACGCGGCCGCGTTCAAGAAAAACGTGAAGGATGATGCAACGGCAAAATTCATTATCCTGTCCAATCTCGACGAAGCTCAACAAGTGTGTGTGCTATCGTGCATTTCTGCGAAAGAAATGTGGAACAAACTGTGTCTAATCCACGAGCAGAAGACGGCGACAAACAAGTTGGGCCTGCTGCAAAGGTTTCACGCGTATCGGATGAGCGAAGCGGACACGGCGGTACAACACGTGGCGAGGGTGACGAACATGGCGAGTCAGCTCAAGGACGTCGGCGAAGACGTATCAGACGCCACAGTCATGGCGAAGATTCTCGCGAGTCTGACCACGAGGTTTAGCACGCTGCAGGTAGCGTGGGATAGCGTCGACCCTGCACGACAAACTCTCGATAATCTGCAGGAAAGGCTGATTCGAGAGGACGCGAGGCTCAACAACGACGAAAACGCCTCGGAAGCGCTGGCCGCGACGGCCAAAAATCGACGTCCGCGAGGAGTGAAAAGTGCCGAGAATAAAAAGACCAAAAATACAAAAGAACTAAAGTGCCAAGAGATGGGACATATCGCGAGTCGGTGCCGAAATAAGCGGAAGCCGCGTGACGATGGCGAAAAATCCCGCGCGCGTGATGACGAAAAATCCCGCGACTGCGCATTCGTAGTGGAGACGGTTAAAAGTTCGGTTGCGTCGGGTTCGAAAAGTCGCGCGCTGTGGACGCAAAGTCACGTCATGGCGGCCGACCAAAGTGAGGTCTGGCTGATCGACAGCGGTGCGTCGAGGCATCTAACGTACCGACGTGACTGGCTCGTCGACTATAAGACGGACAATACCGGTGCTACGATATCACTCGGTGATAATCAGATCTGCAACGTCGCTGGTAAAGGCACGGTGCAAATTAAAAAGCTTGTCGACGGTGTGTGGTACGACGCGCGAATCGAGAACGTGTTGCACGTCCCGAAATTACGCAAAAACTTATTCTCCGTCGGAGTGTGTACGAAAAAGGGATTCGGAGTGCAATTCAAAAACAATCGGGTCGAAGTGGTGCTCGATGGCAAGGTGCTCGCGACGGGCATGAAGCAAGGCAACGATGTGTATCGCATGTTCTTCAAGGTCGCAAAACAAGGAAGCGCCGAAGAAGCGAACATAGCCACGACGAATTTAACAGTGTGGCACGAGCGAATGGGACACGTTGGAAAGCGCGCGATACGCGAACTGGCTGAAAAAGGACTGGTGAGCGGAGTGTCAATTACGGACAAAAGTGATGTCTTTTGTGAACCGTGTCAATTTGGAAAATTGCACAGGCTGCCGTTCAACAAGAAATTGGAGCGCGATACTAAAATAAAACCGGGCGAGAGAATGCACTCGGATGTCTGCGGGCCGATGTCAACGAACTCGGTCGGAGGATCGAGGTACTTCTTAACCTTCAAGGACGAAGCGACCGGCTACAGACACGTGTACTTCATGAAGAAGAAGTCCGAGGTGTACGAAAAATTCAAGATCTTCGAGAAGATGATCGAGAATAAGTTCGGTCGAAAAATGAAAACGCTGCGCTCGGACAACGGTCGGGAATTCTGCAATAAAGACATGGACAATTATCTCGAAAAGTGCGGAATCAAGCGAGAAACGACGGCACCATTTAATCCGGAGCAAAATGGCAAAGCCGAACGCGACAATCGGACAATAGTCGAAAGTGCGCGAACGATGATAATCGCGAAAAATCTACCGCTAAGTCTATGGGCAGAAGCAGTGAATTGTGCAGTATATGTCCTCAACCGAACCGTGTGGACGAGTGGTGCAGTAACGCCGTACGAAGCATGGGCTGGAAAAGCTCCAAATCTGAAACATTTACGAATTTTTGGTTCGGATGCGTACGTGCACATTCCCAAACAATTCACGCGAAAATTCGATGCGCGAGCGAGCAAGAAGATCTTCGTTGGATATACAGAAGAATCGACGAACTACCGGGTGTACGACCCGGAAACGAAAAAAATCAGCATAGCTCGCAATGTCGTGTTCAACGAGAAAGTCGGAGCGCCGTCGTCAAAATCAGAACAGAAGGAACAAGAAAACGAAGTGACTCTTCCACGATCGAAAAACGAGAACGAGCACGAGAACGGGAACGTGATCGACGCTGAAGAAGACGACAGCGACAACGAAGAACGAGAAGAAGAGGACAACGACGAGGCCCAGGAACGAGAGAACGAGCCAACACGAGAAGACCCAGGAGCAGCACAAGAAGATCCAAGAGTCCTGCGAGATCGCTCGAAAATTCAAACTCCGAGCAGGTACCGGCACAACGCAAATGTTGCCGAGTACATCGTACCGATGACGTACGAAGAGGCTACGAATAGCACCGAAGCCACGCAGTGGGCGGGTGCTATTCAAAACGAGTTCAAGGCGCACGAGGAAAATAACACATGGAAACTCGTGAAAAGGACGCCGGAAATGAGACTTATCGACTCGAAATGGGTGTTTCGGGTGAAGAAGGACGCAGACGGGAGACTTCGATTCAAGGCACGACTGTGTGCGAGGGGCTTCCTACAACGAGAAGGGATCGACTTCAAGGAAACGTTTTCTCCAGTGGTGAGATATGACTCACTCAGAATATTGCTGGCAATAATCGCTGAGCAGAATCTCGAGGTAATGCAGTTTGACGTACAAACTGCATTTCTATACGGACAGCTGGAAGAAACGATATACATGGAAATTCCGGAAGGACTCAAGGTGAAAGAAGATCCCAGGAATGTCGCATGCAAGCTCGAGAAGTCTCTCTATGGGCTAAAACAGGCTCCAAGATGCTGGAACCTGAGATTCAAGAAATTTCTGGACGAATACAACTTCAAAGAGTGCGAAGCAGATAAGTGTGTGTTCATCGGGAAATTCGGTAAATACATAGTGATATTGGCGTTATTTGTTGACGATGGGGTAATCGCGTCAAACAATTTAAAGTTACTTAAACGGATAATTCAAAGACTAAGCGAAACGTTCAAAATAACGGTCGAAAACTCAGATATTTTTGTCGGGCTGCAAATCGAACGCGATAGAGAGCGAAAAACGCTAACGATTCACCAGAGCGCGTACACGCGAAAAATTATTGAAAAGTTCGGAATGGCGAATGCGAAAACGGTGAGTGTGCCAGCGGATCCGCACGCGGCACTGTCCCCAACCGAGGAGGACGACGAAAAATTGATTAACGTGCCTTATCGCGAGGCAGTCGGGTCGTTAGTTTTCTTAGCGGCCGTATCGAGACCGGATATTGCGTTTGCGGTAAATTCAGTTAGCAAATATCTAGGTAAACACAATGCGACACATTGGCGAGCAGTAAAGCGAATATTCGCGTATCTTCAAGGCACGATAGATTACGGTATCAAGTATGTAAGCGGCGGTAGCGAAGCAGTATTAATAGGTTTTTCGGACGCTGACTACGCCGGAGATATCGAAACGCGAAGATCCACAACGGGATACGTCTTCTGTCTCGCGAACGGGGCCGTCACGTGGTCGTCGCAGCGGCAACGACTGGTGACGCTAAGTACGACAGAAGCCGAGTACGTGGCTGCATCGGCAGCAGCACGAGAAGTAGTCTGGATAAGGAAACTGCTATCCGACATCGGATGTCCCTGTGATAATGAAACGACTCTATATGTCGATAACCAAAGTGCAATTCAATTAGTCAGAAATCCAGTATTTCACAAGAGAACAAAGCATATAGATGTTCATTTTCACTTTATCCGCGAAAAGGTAAACAAAAAAGAAATTAAAGTCGAATACGTTCCGTCCGAGAATCAACGCGCGGATATACTCACGAAAGCGCTGCCGCGAGACCGCTTCAGAAATTTATGTTTTAAGCTAAACATGGTAACGAATGAGAAACGCTCGAACGGCGGTAGTGTTAAGAATAATTAAGTTCAGCGCGTTTATGTTGGCGAGTGTACAGACACATATTTCCTTATGTTATATTCTATATGTGACTGTACAATAAAACGAGTCGAGCGCGACTCGGGTAACTTCGGTAGCGTTCGTGCCCCGAAGCGACTTCGAGTTGGCAACCATGCGAGGCGGCTCTTCCCCTCTCTAGTCTCAAGTCTCAAGTCTCATGTCGAGAGGAGAGCACGCGCCGTACAGTTCAGCTAAATAAAGCAAACACGTTTATAATAAAAGAACGCGACTCTATTCCTCAGCCCTGTTACACAATCCTGTATTAACATCTCTTGATAGCATATACGCGCGTAACAAAGAGGAAAACTTAGAATTCTGTAAATTGTTTTTTGTTCCGCTCAAGGACTCGAAACCCTGAAATCGGTGTCACATAAGGACAAGTGCAGAGAACTGTAACGAAAGAAAGCGGCCTTCCTTTATTTTTTTCTTCGACGGAATTCTGTCTAGTAGATCAGATTTCTTGGGATAGATTACAATATAATTCGTAACAAATATGAAATTTAATTTTCTACAAATAATATGCTTCTTTAATATTGAGTTTTCTCGTCTTTATCGTCAAGAATTTATTTCTTCATTCAAGAATTCAAGAAATAGTTATCCAAATTGACTATTTAAGAAAAAAAATTCTGTGCTGTTCGCACAAAAAACTTTGAAAAAATTACAGATGTTTTGCAAGTGTTTATTAAAAAATTAATTATGTATGTGGTGTATGTATTAATATATTATATGATCTCTAAACAAGATTTCAGTTGGTTGATAATTATAACTTTTACGGTTTTTGCCTTTTGATTTTTAAGCCAAAATAATTAGTCACTATGATGAAATCAATAAGATGAAATACGCACAGTCAAAAAGCGAGCTTGTATCGTCATACTTGGCTGTGTTCAAAAAGCACTCACTAGGATTTCACTAAATAACATGCATCGATTACAGAACGGAATAAAACCTGAAACTCGCGTTTCATTATACATGCTTATACCTTTTCACTCACACCTCACATTATGAGTCATTCGAAAGTACGTCATTATTTGCATATCCGACGTTGTATATCATCAACATGTGAGATACGTGCGACAGATAACGATTTCTGAAGGTAGAAAGAAAGAAAGAAATCGATTCTAATTTCTCCGCCAAAGTATATGTTGACGAAACTTCTTGCGATTATACAGCACAGCGTCTTATACGTACTAAAGACGATGGTACAATTTTATTGCCCAAGTAGAAAAGCTTGCCTAATCAAAAACGCAATATTATTCTAGCATCAATGCCGATATCATCTGAAACGCTCGTTTTAAATCGCTCGAACTTTCTTATCTCTCACGCGGTTGTGATTTCATAGTGCACAGGCTATCTATTTCGTGGTCGCCACGACTTTCTCGCGAGTCGTGGTCAGAATCCGAGATATCGCGCATAAAACGTGACCGATCTTAAATAGGCGCGTGACAAAAAGTCATTATATCGTGCACAATATGTGGAGGGCGGCCGGGTGTTACGCTCGAAGGTAACTCGCAAGGTGACTGAACTTGTCCTGCCCGTTTTGTTTCGGCATGGTTCGCCGCTTTGTGTTTAGTCATACACCGACGAGCGTTGTTCCCTAATCATGCTCTTTTTACGTGAAATGACTAATATTGGAAACTCGCGGTTTTGCATTAAACGCAATTAATCGCGTCCAGCGGCGTGGCAGGCTGACCTATGAAAATTAATCATATTTACACTGCTGCATTTTTCCACGGTCGCATGTATATGTAGCATATATCCTATCAATGAATCAAAAACTTCAGCATTTAAAAGTCTGGCAAAATAATATCGCGTGTTATGCGAATGATATTAAAAGAAGTACGCACGTATAAATATATAATTAATCTTTTAAGTTGTCTTTTTTTTTGCTTAGAAGCAGATAATTAATATCTTGCTCTTTCATGATATTCAATTTATTTAATCTGAGATTAATTTACCTGATTTTTACATTTTAACAGCGAGAAAATAAAGCTCAGTTATAGTAGTTTTCGTTACTCTTATCGAGAATCTGTAACCATTTCTTTCATTTCTTTTACTTTTTAGAAAATATTGACTAAATGCATACAGAATATCTCATTTTACCTTTTCCTGGCGAATTACTTGAAAAGTCCGAACTCGACAGGCAAAAATGTTTTAGTCAAAAGTTGTATGATCTGGAGAAGAACAAATACTAAAATCAATTTTCTAAAAAATCGATTTTTAAGGTCATATGAAGGTCATCGTCATTTTTTAATGGAATTATATGATTTTTTTTTACATAATATGAATCTTTTAGTAATTCAATGTATGTATAAAAGTATTAAAGTAGTGTTGTCAAAGAATCAATAGTTCACAAGATATTTTATATTTTAAATCAAAATATGCCATAATAAAATGTCTTTTATTTGACCTTTAAAAATAATTTTTTTGAAAATTGATTTTACCGTATTTGCTCTCCTCCAGATCATACAACTTTTTTGAAATACTGTTATAGATATAAGATATTTGTCTGCCAAGCTCAGTTTTTGAGTAATTCGCCTTCGGAGAAGATAAAAATGGGATACCCTGTATACATAATAATCTCAAATACTAATAAACTGCAGGACAAAAACACCAATGTGATTGTTTCTGCAAAAACGACTAACCATAAGTATAAGCTATTCCCGGATTAAGATTGGAATAACGCAAATATATTTTAACGCATATTTATTTTGAAGCTATAATATTTATAAATTATAAATTATAAATTTTGTTGTTTTGCTTATTCATATTTTGATCTTGATGTATTCTTATCTTTATTTTACTTCTGATAAAAAATGTTTTGATTCATAGGAGGAGAACATTAGGCCAGTGAAATTAGCGATCGATCGACCGTCGGAGAAGTTCTTGGCTTTCCTACACAAATACTATGGACTCTCGAAGATTATTCCGCAGAACAATAAATTTGTCGTTTTTGAAGGATTCTTCGATGACGGTACGTAATTAATACTTTTACATACATTTTTATTGAATTACGTGTGACAAATGGAAAAATTTAATAACTTATTAATATATAATATATTATTATAATCTATATTAATTCTATTACATTCTTTAATCCTGATATATCTTTTTTTTATTGTTACAAATACATGTGATAAAGAACTTAGCAAACAAATTATAAACCAAACAATTGTAATAATTTCTGTGATTGCAATAGTTTTCTATGCTTACATTGAGTTATAACTACAGTGATTATTCCTTCATGGTTGTGAATAATCAAGGACATGGAGCGTGTGAGCAAAAGAAGGAAGGGGTAGTGCAAAAACTAGGAGAATCCCTCGTTAATCCTGTAATAATAGAATGAGGCCGAAAAAGGCACCATTTCTCTTTCGCCTGAGAATTATTATAAAAAACAGTAAAATGTATTATGCCTAAGTAAAATCATATTAAAGTGAAGATAACACTCCGATATGAACAAAGGCACCGTGTAAAACGCTTCTCTTATGACTTATAATAAAGCGGTGCCGTTATTTTCGGCGAAAGATAATACCTATACATTACAGTAATATACGCGGTGAATGATAAGTCTCACGTCAAGATTCGATCTTTGCTATTTCTGCAAAATCTGTGTATCGATCGTTCTTTTCGCGCGGTTTCGTTATCAATGACACGATAAGCGCCATATGCGATTAATTCCGTAAATTCAACACGGAAAAGAGATTATTTTGGAATGCCGAGTACGATAACGATGATTGAAAGACAAATATAAAAAAGGTGATCGATATTTTTCTCTACTTTGAAAATTTTTTGCTTTCTGTTACTCGTGCTCTCTCCGAAATGACCGACTTAAATTTTTCCCCTCCACGATACAATCCAAGTTTCCATAACGTCTTTCTCGCTGAATTTCATGGTGTCTACCCGGGAAAAAAAGATTATATAGAATTATATATAAATATATATATTATTATATATAATACAATTATATATGAATTTTGTCTCTATATGATTATATATAATTATATATAATCATATATAATCATATATGAACATATATATAATGAGATTATATATATGTAAATAGATATAATCATATATAACCATATATAGTCAATATAGAAAAAGAACTGTTAACTTCGATAATAAAGCATTGATAAATTAAGATTTATATTTTTTCAAAAGCTATAGAATCAAAAGTGAAATGATTTATTCCATATATTATAACTTTGGCACTGCTTGACGTGAGACATTTTTATACCACTGTCTGTCAAATTTTAAATACGAGAACGAATCCTATCGAATGCCATCTATTGGATAATCTGAATTTAAAGTTTATATATGATTTTATATAATCATATACACTTGTCACAAAAATTAAAGGAACACTTAAATTTTCTTAAAAACTAGGCAAAATTTGAGCAGCTGTATCTTCGTTAAAAATAAACAAAATTTAAGTTTAAAAAAAGAGTTTTAAAGCTTGAAATCTCTACTTTCAGAAGATCACTATTTTCTTTTAGTTTCTGTAAGTTTGGTAATTTTTACATATAGAAAACCACGAGCTGGACAAAATGGGAAATTTTCTTCTCACTTTGTGGGCCTGTCACGTGCTCAAAAAAATCCTGCGAAATTTTTTGACTTTCCAATGTGAAAGCTCGAAGTTTTCCCTACAAAATCTTTTTTTAAAAATGTTTCTACGATTTTTTGTTACTGAGTTAACGCGGATTGAATAAGAAATGAGCATTTTGACTTTGATTGCTCATAACTCCGTTAAAAATCATCGCACAGTAATTCGCAAAATGGATTCTTAACGCTAAAACTTTGCTCTATCAAGTCGTATAATCGCCAATTTTTTCATAAAGATGTTTGGATACATTACAAGTGAGTAAAGATGTCGTAAAAATTTGCAATTTTTTACTTTCTTATTTAGATCCAAAAAACAATTGTGCAGAACAACAACAAAAATTTATTCTTTACGTTTTTTGTACTTTTAAGTATCCTACATTTAAAAAAAATTTGCCGAATAGCTATGAGATTTTCTTCATGGTGGCCACTATGGTTTTACGGGGCAAAACGTACAAAAAATTGTGAAATTGCTTAATTTCAGTAAAAATCAAGAAAAAAAATTAAAAATAACGTCTGGCGGACGTTGAAAAACTGTTTTCAATTACGCTGACAATACATTGAAGATGAGTAAGTGTCAGCATAAGCTAGAAAGACTTTTTTATAAAAAATTAATGTTTTGTGTTTTAAAAATTTGAAAAAATACCGCCGGCATTAGCGTTACCCAAAGCATACGAGGAGGTTGCCCGGTCGGATTTACGCTTTGTTATGCGCGCGTGCGCGTGCGTATGTGTATGTGTGTCATTCAGCTGAGACCCCGCGACTCGTCGCTTTCGCAGTATTTTATGACTCTAAACTCATTCATGACTGTGTATGCGTACGCGCACACGCGCGTGTTTGTATATATATATATATATATATATATATATATATATATATATATATATTATATATATATATCTATATATATATATATATATATATATATATGTATATATATATATATATATGAGAGAGAGAGAGAGAGAGAGAGAGAGAGAGAGAGAATATATATTCATATTTGTAATTATAATAATAAATATGCATGTGTATATATATTTTCATATATTGTTTCTTTTTAGATGATGCAGTATTATATATGAAGTATTAATAATATAATATAATATATATTATATATATATATATATATATATATATATATATATATATATATATAATCAATAAATATCGAAAGTAATTAATTAATAAGGGACGACAAGACCTAGGTGTGCGCGCGCGCGCGAGCGCGAGCGCCGAGAAAGAAGCCTAGCACGATTCTCGCCGGCTTGCGGCTGACCGAGCGTCAAACATCTGACATCACTGCATTCACTACTGAAATCTGGCATCGCTGTATATTTAGTCCGGATTCGCACCAGGGGCAAAGCTGTAGGTAAAATCGGGTATATTTAGTCCGGACTCGCACCAGGGGCAAAGTCTGTCATGTGTGATTTAGTCCGGACTCAATCCTAGGGGCAAAGCTGTCGGTAAGGGGCAAAGTGTGTCGGTAATCAAAGCACGGAAATGCTGGTCTCGACTTGAGAGGCCATTGGCTATCTGTCTATTAATCTGTGGTCTTACTTGGAAGTGCTAGAGCAGTGGCCTTACAAAGTAGCTCGTTCTTTCGGCGGCAGCTTGTCGTCTCGGAGGGCCGGTGGTACCTTTTACGATGGCGGCTCACACGACAGTGACCGCTCCCTGGCCCGGCGGGACCACGCCGGGCCCGCGCTCCTGCGCGCCAGGGTTACCAACCTTTTTCGCTGCTGCCGATCGCCGCGCCCGACCACTGCTGCGCCCTATGCGATCGCCGCGCCCGGTTCTGGCGCCTCTCGCATCCGCCTCTACCTACCGACGGGGCTTCAAATCCGTTTCGAGTCCGGCTGTCCGGGCCGCGACTCGTGGGCCAGTTCGTCGACGGCCAGGCTGGACGGGCCATGGCCTGTCGACCGGTGGCGGAACTCCGGGGGTGGTTAAGTGCCTTTTTCGGGGACCTTCGTCAGGGCGTCTCCCTTGGTGGTTTCCCCGCACTCGGGCCGTTACGTCTTCGCGGGCTACGTGCTCTCTTTTCTGGGGTGCGTTCAGATTCCCCACCCGGGTGCCCCAAGCCACCCAAGCGCCGTTCAGATTCTTTCTATTTTACCCAGGTGGCGTCCGAGTGTATCGTTCAGATTCCCCGCCAACACACCCGGGTGAGGGGAGAAAGCACTCTGTCTCTGACACAGGGTGCCGGCGGGTCGATTTTTCCGAGAAAAGTACACGAATAGCAAACTCTGAACTCTGAAGTGAGGAAGGGTACTTAATTTCATAATATGAATCGCAAGCTCGTGGTCACGGAGAATGGTTCTCCACTTATTGAGAATAACAAACTGGTCGTATGGAACGATGGTGGTAAGTTGTTTACTGATGTGATTTTATTAACGTTCTGAACAACAGGAGGTTATGGTGAATGGTTTCTTCATCTGGGCCACATTCGACATAAGTCCAAGTTTATGTCAACGTACAAAGAATATGTACTTAACGTAACGTAACGCGTTACGAAAAAGCTTGTACAGTGGACTTATGCAATTTTTTGTCTATCTTCAAATGATTTATTTTTCTTTTATTTCAACAGATAATTGTCCAGTGTACCTTGATTTAACATCTGAAAATCTAGCATCTTTCAATCTGCGTGTTGAAATAAATTCCTCAGGCAAGTTATTGGTTTTACTAACTTCTGTTTTACTAAATATTGTATGTGAGACTATTTTATTCGACGAATCTTTAAAGATACATAATATATTGGTTGTATTTCTTATGCGACCCAGCTGGCCAAGTTTATTAATATTCAATTAATATTAAATAATAAATTTCAATTAAATAGTGAATTAAATATTAATAAACTTGGCCAGCTGGATCGATATAAGAAATACAACCAGTTGTTTTTAATTGTTTTCTGATTTAAAAACTTATTTCTCAAATAATATATTTATTGGTGAACAGGTGAGACTTCACTGACTTCAGTGCCAGAAAAAGAACTGTTGTTCGATGAACAGCCTGTTGTAAATTCTGAAGAAAATAAAAAGTCAACAGTTAACATCTCTGGCAAGAAAGGTACGCATTTTTTTATATTGTAATTTTTTTCTTCTTATGCACTTTGTCTGCTTTATTTATTACCAATTCTTTTTTTTTGCCACAGGTGCAGCGTCATGGAAGGATGATTATGCCGTTAAAACTCTCATTGACGAATGGAGAGGACATGAGAGCTATTTCAAGAGCACTACCATGACTAACAAAAAAGTCTGGGAAATGATAGCTAGCAAGTTAAAAAAAGAGAACCCATTCTGGAACTATACCGGACAGCAATGTGAAGACAAATTTAAGGACCTTAGAAAACACTACTGAAAGCTAGGGATCAGAATGAGAAGGGCAGTGGTCTTTCAGTTGCTACATGCAAGTTTTATAACGAAATGGATGTTCTTGGCGATAAGCCAGCTGTGAAGCCTGTGTCCATAGCTTCAACACTAAAGAGGCGTGAACTTGAATAAACTTGATACTCAGAACTGTTCAAGTGCATCTTCTGTACTCATAGGCAGCAGTGAAGGCGACAGTGAGAATGGATATATTTCTACTCCTAAATCTAAAAAAATCTAAAAAAAAGAAAAGTATTACTGAAAGAAACATCGAAAGACTACTTACGATAAGAACAGAGGAATCTAAGTGTTCGAGATTCCGTTATCTCGTTGCGCCACCGTAGCAGATGGCAGCATCGATCGGGTATCGACTGGCCGGATCCACGCGGCAGCTATCGCAAGCACGGGCGCGAGCATCGTCGTCTTCTTCCGCGCGACAAAGACAGTAGATATATGGCCGCGCTGTGACACAACGTACAACGTGTGCTCTGTGCGTACAACTTTGACTTCGCATTCAAGTGCATACCGCAGTGAACAAGCTGCCTATACAATTTCCTAAAGTGTGAAAGAGACCGCTCAGCTCAGCTCTGGTGCATCAACACGACGACTCAGGCTCACACGTGCGCGAGTGCCGACCGCCACGTGTCTCACCGGCTCACGGGCTATTCATCACGAGGAGAGCGATTAATATAATTGCCTCTAGAATATACGGACAATCAAAGACTTCTCGTTATATACAGCTCATCGTTTCTCAGGTCAGATTGTACATATTTTTTGACGCATTAAAGACGGCTCAGACTGTGTTTTGAGTTACACAAAATTAAAGGAATAATTAGTTAACACCTTCGCGCACGTCCTTCTCATCCCGCTTCCATCGCCGGGATAAAACAGCGATTTCGCGAACACTAAGAAAAAAGAAGATGCGCAACAGAAGAGGCACACTGAGCGTATGGAGCGACAGGATTGTGCCATTGAGGTTTATCAAAGTGCAATGAACCGACTCCTGGAGAAGTTATAGGAGTTGTAAGTGGTGTATAGTTTTTCTCTGTTTTGACAATGTGCATTACTTTCTTTAATTTTTTTCTTGTTTTTTGTTGTAGAGTTCCATATTACTGAAGCACTTGACACTTCCGTTGGCTACTAGAGAGACCAAGAAGGTCTATGACCAAAGATTAAATTAATGTATGATTTTGTTATTTGATACAGTTCTCCAGCTAGTCTGAGATGATTTCCGTGCAATTGTTTTTGATTGTGCAATTTTTGTTTTGTTTCTAATTTGCATTATTTACTTTTAATAGTACTCTTATTATTATTTAGTAGTATTCTTTTTTTTCTATATTAATCTTTAATAGTTTAAGTACTTCAGTCTCTTAAGTTGTAAAAAATCAAACTCACATAATTGTGTGAAGTTAATTGTATATAATTATGGAAGGGTTTGATTTTTTAAGGATTGGTCCTACCTCAAATATTTTTAAGATTTTTTTTTAAATATTGTCAGCTTATGTACCTCCTATATTTTTATGTTAAAAGTATAAAAGAATTTAGACATGATTTAATAGTAAGAATGTAGGATATTAAATATCATACAAAAGATATAGGAGTTACATTTTTTTGTGATTGATGCTATCTCAAGTATTATTGGGGTTATTAGATTCTTTGCATATGTTATCAATTCAGGTATTTAATGTGATTTAATGATTAAAGACTGAGAAACACTTTGAGTTATGTTAATGTTAATATAATTTTAAATATATAAGTTCTAAGGATATATATTTTCCAAGTAAAATGACATGATTGAATAAATATAGTTCTATTGCAAATATTTATGCTTTGATTCAATTACTTTAGTTTCCATCAAGAAACCTTGTTTACTGACAAAATAATACATGATTAGAAGTGTTACATGTATACTAAACAATACTATACTAAATTAAACAAGCGTTAGGAGATAATTCCTTTTTTCCACACCACCAGCATCATCTTCATCTGCCACTAGGTCTTGAACAGCATGGACTTCATTTTCCTGGCCTTCTATGATGTATTCTTCTATGTTTTCATCAAGTTTTTCGAGGCAGGTGGTGTGAAGAACTGTGCAAGCAATTATCACAAAGGGGATCATGTCCGTTCTATTCATGTCTAGATACTTCAGCCTCCGAAATCTTCCTTTCAACAATGCAAAAGCCCGTTCAATGACTTGCTTAACTTTAGACAGTATGTCGTTGAACCTTTTTTGAGCCTGCAAAGGAAAATGTCCTGATAATTTCATAGGGCATGCAGCAAAAAAATTAAAAAAATGTTTACCATGTGAGGAAGACTAGAAAATGAAAAACTAATATGATTGTATAGATACAAGTACCGAAGATCCAAACAAATTATGTGCGTACGGTGTACCGGGAAATCTCAGTTGCGCACAGAATAATTTGGACACAGCAGGTTGAATGAATCGGACACAATAAGAACCCACAGCGGTTAGAATCGGATACAATGCTAATCGGACACAATTCCACATGGGTTTGTAATTTTCTGCGCAAATCGAGATCTACACATATCGACCGGTGCTTTCAATCATTGACGAGGTCTATAACTGTACAATTACACATAGGTTTACAACTTTCCGCACGAAGCGAAGTTCGCTTCACCTCGTCGATAGAAATTGTGTCCGATTGGTCCTGTGTCCGATTGTCACTGTGTCCGATTCCAACCGCTGTTTGTCCGTTTCTTATTATGTCCGATTAATTCAACCTGCTGTGTCCGATTTATTCTGTACGTAACTGGGACTCATTCGTATGTACTCACCACTGTAAGATTACCACGATCACGAAAAGCAGAAATACACCAACGCAAGACAGGGTAAGCTTTGTCACCAATGATGTATTCCTCGTTAGGGAAATATAACTGTCTATCCCTCTGTACTTCTGACCAAAGATCAGAATTCCTAAACACCCTTATGTCACCGACAGATCCTGGGTAACCGGTAAAGCAATCCAGAAACACCAACTCAGAGTCGCATATAGCCTGAAGTATAACAGCATAGTTTTTCTTGTACGTCTTGTAGGACAGAGAGTCTTTCTGAAAAAAAAATCATGGCAAGTTTAAGCATATCCGTTATTCAGAGATAACAATGTTTATTTTAATTTCAAACCTGCTCAACAAACTTTACACATAAAATCATGTTATGATTAGAATATTGGAAAAACTCATCAAAAGAAATATTTGCATTGTCTTTTAAACTAAAAAACTTACATGTGGCTGCTTTATGGAAATGTGAGTACCATCCACAGCTCCAATTATGTCAGGTAGCACTGACAACCTCTGAAATTTCTCTTTCACTGTTGCTAATCTGTCTCCTCTTGGCCACTGTACGACATCTCCAGCGATGTCGTTCAAGGCTTGTACAACTCTCATAAAACTGACACTCAGTGAGCTTTTGCCCATATCAAATCTTTCCCCTACAGACCTGAAACAAATATATTTATTTACAGGCAAGGTTCATACTTCATACTCACATAGTTTTAATTTTCATGGTCGTAAATCACATATCAACATGATACACTTTAAAACCTGTAATTGCATAGTTTTCATTGTCTCTTTAGACAAATATTTTAAGAGAAACTTACCTGTAGGAGTCTAGTGTAGCCAACAACCAAAGGGTTGCAAGCAATTGCTTCCTGACTGGAATGAGAGGTTTTACACCAATATTTCCTTGCAAAGTTGGTGCCAATCTCTGTTCGAGCCGATTGTACGTTGTAGGTGTCATGCGAAAATGCTGTCTGAACTGTTCATGATGAAATTGTGGGATTGTACGTTCTATATAATCTAAAATTCTTGCAGGTTTGCGTTGGGGTCCTCGCAACTGCAAATGTATTCGCATATCTAACTCATCGTCAGAGGCATCACTATCATTACTGCTGTCACTATCACTTTCCATTATCTCTTGTAAAAAATTATTGCTAATAGTCACAGCTAATGCTACAATTCCTCGGCGATCCATCTTTAAAGTTAGGTATTTGTTGTTAGACGTTTTGTTTGTGTGGCGTCTTCATACGGCCTCCAGGTGCGTTCAGATTATCCAGCCTACCGAGGCCACCCGACAGTAGCTCCGCCCATTCCCGGTTCACCCTACCCTCACCCTCAGAATGAGAACTCTGAACGCACCCCTTGCCCAGGGGGAATTGATACATCGGATCGACATCGATCAGACGTCGATGGCGTCTACAGCTTTCCCAGATCGAAATAGCAAATCAGATCGACGTCGATCAGACGTCGATAACATTTACAACTTCGATCGATTATATAGGTTTAAATTAAAATATGAAATATGAAAAAATTAAACGGGTCTTAATTTTTATCTACCATAAATAAACGGACATGAGGATTTTACCTACTTTTGGTTACAAATAAACTCATTCATATTTTTCGACACGTATAAAATTAGGAAAATTATGTACATTATGCAGGATGGACAAAATATAGCGTTAATACAAAATAACGCTGTATTTTGTCCATCTTGTATATATATATATATATATATACATATATATATATATATATATATAATATATATATATATATATAGTAGATATATATATATATATATTATATATATATATATATACACCATTGGTATATATATATGGTATATATATATAATAATAATAATAATAATAAACTTTTTTTAACGGGTAGTAAACCCTTTATATACAATCTTCCGGTTTTATTAAATCAACAAAATTTTGTTTGAAAAAAATAATTATTTTTCAATGTATATTATTATAATATTTTTTTATTATATAATTATTATAATAATTATTATATTATAATAAGATTATTATAATTATATAACATGTATAAATATATATAAAATATACTATATTTTAGCTTTAAATTTTGACCGTTGAAACTAAAAAGTACATCATGCAACCAGATTCACGATTTTTAAAACAGTTGCAAATTAAGCAGCTATCTCATCTGCGTTGAGCGCTCACGGACGTGGCTCCTCTTTTGTGTGAGAACTCCCTCTACTATCTCCGTTTCACGGGACCGCGCGTCATGGCCTCGATCGACCAATGCGATTATCGCCCGCGACGCACGATATCCAATGAGCGTGCTGCGATGAATGCAAGGCTGTATGTGCGTGAAACGGAAAGTATCCCCGTGTGTCGTGCACAATTGACGTGATCGTGCTTGTTTGCCGAGCCCATCACAGTATACTGCAGCCGTGTTACGTGTCTGGCATCACTGCTAAGAGTGCTGAGTCGTGCTATTTAATAAAGCCAGCAATCAATTATCGAAAATGAGTGAAAGTCCACCGGTAAGTTTTTCATAGCGTTATTTCTCATTTATCTGTTTTTAACTTGAAGAATTCTCGCTTTCGAAATCTACATATATTTTTGGTCGATTCAGATTACCTTTTGTAAGTTTATTGTTTACTTATTTACTTGATAACCTATATCGTCGTTTGATGTCATCATAATATCAATATTTGGTCATTATTGGTTATTATAATGTCAAAATGACATCAGATGTGATAGCTTTCTACTTGAGTTTTGTGTCCTTGAAGAGTCTATACATAATTATGATTACTTCATAAATAACTTATGAAATATAATTTTCATATGGTTCATAATTTGTTAATGTATTTGTTCAGGTTTATTTAATTGGAAACATTGTGTGCTCACATGCTTTATTTTATAACCTCTTTATGCAGGTTAAATGTTATCGCTCATCAATAATTCTACTATTCTTATACTTCTTGCTTTTGCCATGATTAAATTTTATTTTTTACCTTTTTATTTTGCAGTTTGTGGTCGTGAAGTTCTTATCTACCGATAATGATGAAGATGAATATTACGAAATAGCTCTCACAAAGTGGCTTCAAGATTTAGATGAAAATATGATCGGGAGCATACTCTGGCCAGGAGATAATTCTACAGCAGGGACATTAGTTCGAACTCAAGTAAATGCGCAATCAAATTGGTCCATTTATTCAGTGGAAGTTAAAAGATATTATGGTAAGCAATTTTTCTTTGTATTCTTTTTACTTAAATCTTAGTAATAATATTTCTCTGCTACAGAAACATATTTTCATGCACGAAAAGGATTGGCAGGAATAGTAGAATATGCCTCAGCCTATGAGACTGATACTGGAAAAGAAATGGAAGAGGAAGAAGAAAGAAAAAAATAAAACAAATTACATCTTCAGATGAGTCTGATAATGACCAGCACTTAGAAAATCAATTTAAGAAAAAAAAGCCAAGCATTCCATCACCACCAACAATCCATGTTCCTGAAGCTTCTACCTCAGTTGATAAGATTTCTAGTCATAAGTGCAAAAGAAACATTATTATTGAAGATTTCTCAAACATTAAAAAATTGAAAGTTACAAGACATCTAGGTGAATCTATATCATCAGAAAATAATCGTGAGAAATTACTGGAAAAGATCATCAGTGAAAGGAAGAAGACTATGAAGAAAGCTGAGGAGAAAAAGAATACTATGTTACTCAGTGTACCTTCAAAAGTTCTACAATCATCATCACAAAAGCAATCTAAAGTCAGCACCTCTTTTTCTAAACATTATGTGAAGAGTTCTCCAAAGAAGACTTTATCCAATAACCTCACAGAACTGTATAATGCTGAAGCAAAGACCAGAGAAAAGGTTAATAGCTCTAAAAACTCTACATCTTCTGAAGTTTCTTTACAAGCTTCATCATATGCTTCGGAAAATCAGTTTACACCTGAAAAAGAAACATCTATTGTAAGCCCTTCAAAAGTGTCCAATATTTTAAGGAAATTTAACGATTCACCTAGAAGCCCACAAAAATCTCCTTCTTTGTCAAGTATGAAAGTAAAAGTACAACGTAAACGGATAAGCCCTTTGTCACCAGAGGAAGTTGATACTTCGCTATCCGCACAGGAAAAGCGTAGCCCACTTTCCTCCAAAGAAAAGTTAGATCCACCTGTTCGTAATTTGTCAAATTTTTTTAGTGCAGGTATGTTATAAGTATTCTTTTTACATATACACACAAACGCGCGCGCGCATACACATGCACACGCACACGCACGCATACAAGTTGTAATAATTTATGTCATTTTATGTTCACATATTTTCAGATATTCACGAACGTTTTATAGAATTAGAAAAAAAATTAGAAAAAAAATTAGAAGACATCAGTAATAAGCTTGGTAGTAAGCTTGACGTTGTTATTATGAACCAAGCGAACTTAAATAAAAGTCTACTTCCGGAACAGGCTGTCATCAATAGACCCTCAAATCTACCTTCTCTGCCTCTGAGTAACATAAGAAGCCTTGAAGAATTTGAGAAATTTTTATCTAAAGATGTAAATCTTTCAGCAGCAGTAAGTAATATTTTATTATGTTTATACAACTTGATATATTTTTATTATTTTATGGCTGGATTCTGGATATTCACTGCCAGTACTGAATCTATAGTTTACGTCACATACACTATAGATTTTTAGTACTGGCAGTGAATATCGGAACGCCATCTATATCTCTGTAATGTGTTTCATAAATACTGATTTCTTTTTGTTTGGTTCCTTTCTTGCAGTGCTACTATTTGAAGAGTTTGGCTTTGGGAAATAATGAAAAAACTGCAACGTCAAAACTTATGACTCAATTGATGACCAATTCCTTAGCTGTACATTTTAATTTTGATGGTCATAATCCTCAGAAAGCTACGACAATTAAAAGGTCATTTAAACAGTTGAAACTTTGGGAATTATTTCAAGGTATTCTATCTTCTTTCAAGTATTCCGTTTCCCAACGTTTTTAATTTATTATACAATATCAGGTAACTCAGAGAATCGCAGAATATTTATTTCTCTTTATTGTTCTTTTAATCTAGGAGTGATGCTACTAAAATTTCCGGACAGCGATTTATCAGAAGCTTTAAATGCACTCAGAAGTTGGCTACGAAATGCTGCTGGGCGTAAACAAGATTAAAATTTTTTAAGATTTTCTTTTATATGTAGTTTTTGAAGCCTTATATTATTGGCGTTTCTTTTTTGCTTTATTTTAATGCACTAGAAAAACTATTATATAGAAAGTGCCATATTCAATTTTAAGTTTAAATATATAATGTATACGTTATATTTCTTTTTATATGTAATTTTTGAAGCTTTATATTATTAGTGTTTCTTTTTCGTTTTATTTTATTGTACTAGAGTAACTATTATATAAAAAGTTTGTTAGATTTAATTTTAAGTTTAAATATAAAATGTACGTACATGTGTGTGTGTGTGTGTGTGTGTGTGTGTGTGTGTGTGTGCGTGTGCGTGTGCGTGTGCGTGTGCGTGTGCGTGTGCGTGTGCGTGTGCGTGTGCGTGTGCGTGTGCGTGTGTGTGTGTGTGTGTGTGTGTGTGTGGAGAGAGAGAGAGAGAGAGAGAGAGAGAGAGAGGGAAGGGAAAGTTATGTACAAAAAATAAATAAACAATATTCTTTTACATCTATCGTATGTATATCTATTAATTAGTACACTCCAATCAAAGTAAAATGCATATCGAGCGGTTGTAGTACCGAATGCGCTCACTGTATTAACTAGATGTCTAATAGATGTTTTATAGACGTCTATATTAAGATCTAGATAGCGTCGAAATTCAAAGATTTGAACGTCTATGTAGACGTTAAATTAGATTTCATTTAGACACGTCTAAAAGACGTCTAACCGATGTCGATCCGATGTACCAATTCCCCCTGGGTGGTGTCTGGCTGTCCTGGCCATGAGCCTCGGCGTGACCCGCCCGTCGGCCGTCCGTCCTCGGTAAGCTTCCGGCTGTCCACCTGCAATAATCCCGCGGTGCGACTTTACGTCGTTACATAATTGCCTGGCCATCCGCTCTGTACCTTCTCGCAATCTGAAATCTCGCAAACGGGTTAACCTAACTTTTAACGCTAGCGCTCCGCCCGCCTCGGGCGGAGGCACCATCCTTGACGTCCCTCTCGGTCGAGCTACCGTCTGGGCAAGGGACGCGACGAATGTCACGTCACACATTATACTAGATATTTTAAAAACCTGTAGAAATATATTATAATTCCGCATACTCTTTTTTTAATTACAATATATAATTAAATAATATAAAATCAGATCGACAAAACAATTTTGACGACATCCACAGGACATTTTTAGAACATGAAATTAAATGTATAATGTAAAGTAATAAAACATTTTTGTTTTACGCATTGGAAAATATAATAAGATTTTTCCGAGACGTCCTTTAGACGTCTTTTATATGACGGTAAAAATATGACATAACAAAATAATTATATATTATCGAGATATCTATTAAACAAATATGTTATTTAATAACGTTAACAAATAAAGTTATTTAATATTATTTAACAAAATTAAAATGTAAAAAACTTGGGTTTAATTTGAAAAATCAGACATGATGATGTATTCTGGACATCCCTAAAACATCTGTGTAAATAACCTCATTATAGAACGTCCAAACAGCGTCCTTGAGACGTATTTTAGACGTCAATAAGGCGACATAAATTAGACTTTTCAGGGCATACTTCGGACGTCCAAAGGACGTCGGTGTGTTGCGTGGGTAGTTGCCGGATCTTGCGAGAGATGGCGAGCAATCGAAACAAGGACAGATGTTATTTCGTTAGACAAAGACAGATATAGAGAAAACAAAATTAGAAAGGTTGACATTATCGACATCGAGAAAGTTCGCCTGTCACTGCAGGATCCCCTTAAAGATTGATTGAAGAGAACCCCGAAGTTTGTGTCTGTAGTCTAGTACGATATAAAGAGGATGGAAAACTAAGCGAGCGTACGAAAACAAACTTTTATAATTTGCATACATTAGAAAGATAATAAAAATATGTTTTTCTAAAATACTTTCTAAACAATTTTTCGAAATTTTCGAAATACTTGCGATTATATCAACTTGGCAAGTAGTCGCTGAACTATAGATGCTATATCATAGTAAAAAATGGGTTTAATTATTATTTATTACTTCTCGACTTTAGTCATTGTTTGTTAGCCAGATGATTTAGTTTTCATTTTATATCATGACTGTATTATTAACTCAATTTTATCGCTTACCTCCTTTTGAGATATGACTTATCATTCAATGTTTTACCACGGTTTTATTTTTTATTCTCATGTTCTCTGGATTATTTGGACTATGATCATTAGCCAAAGTTTCACTCGGATCTCCTCGCATGAAATGCACTGCTTTTAGATCAATCAATCTGGAAGTACTCATTTGGCTCGTCAGAGAACATGAGATTATTTTATTTTATTTGTTACTGCATCGCTGAAGATGACTCAAAGTAGAGCGGGAACGTTCGATGTATTATACATATATGTATAATTATGTACTATCTTATTAAAATTAAAACAATAAAGATTAAATCTGGCCATGAGAGACAACGCAGTTATTTGTACGTAATAAATCAAATTTATTTAATAATTCTTCTTACATCTTCGCCCGAACGTTTCGGCTCCACATTGTGCCATCAGCGGCATAAAAAATACAATTTAATATTCTCACAATCTCCGTTATGCTATGGATGAGTGCTTCGGGATTAGAAAGTCGCAAAGCCAATCTGCTTGTATAACGTGTTGACGTATGGTGGAATGTGATGTCATTGTCTGTGTAATGTATAATGTATATTAGTTACGAGTCTAATTATTAAAGTTCCGAGACAACTACACCAAGTGATCAGGAGAACGCAAGTATAAGAATTGATATCGTGGTCATTTTTAAATCCATTGTTCAGCAATGCGATTAAGATGACATAAAATCAGAGAACTGTCATGTTCAATGATGTGCGAGGAGACTGCCACATAATGTTTGAAGTTACACGTTAAATATAAATAGCATACAGCAAGATGAGTCATTGTGTTAAATAACAAAACAGTACGTAAAATATAAGTGTAAAAAGAAACTGAAATTAAATTATAAAATTACGAATGACTAAAAACATATAGTGGGAATGAGCATGGTTTACAATTTATTCAAAATTGAAACATATGCGTGGTATAAAAATTTGGTATCCGTTTGTAAGTGGAGGCTATTTTTCTGTAATTTTATATGTGCCATCTCAGAAACTAGACGCTTTGAAAATAATTTTTCTTTGTCTAAAATTTGTCTTAATCGCAATTGCTGAACAACGGATTTAAAAATGACCACGATATCAATTCTCATACTTGCATTCTCCTGATCACTTGGTGAGTTGTCTCGGAACTTTAATAGTTAGACTCCTAACTAATATATATCATACATTACACAAACAATGACATCACATTCCAACCATACGTCAACACGCTACGAGCAGATTGGCTTTCCGACTTTCCAGTCCCAAAGTATTCATTCATAGCGGAGATCGTGAAAATATTAAATTGTATTTGTTATACCGCTGATGATGTTAATAAATAAATTTGATTTATCATGCATAAATAACCGCGTTGACTCTCATGGCCAGATTTAATTTTTATTGTTCAGTATCGAGAGTCCTAATTATTTGATTTTGATTAATAATTAAAAATTGTTATACGAATAACTTACACACTAACAATAACCGTGTTGCACTCTTAACTCCCTTTTTTATTTGTTTCTTAATTTTTTGTTTATAAAGTTAATGAAATAAGGATCTCTAACGAAATTTAGGAACGTTGGATGTTTACATATTAGCGTCTTCCATTGGGAGATATTATACAAACAGATTTGTTTGTGAAAGCTATTGTTTTTACGTTTTCATAAATTTTCTGCGTGTGATTCTCATCTGTCATCATTTTCGTGTTCGCAGAGAGTCGAGACGTGAGGAGCAACAGATACAGCTTACCTCCTAGAGCGAGCTTGGACGACGATACGTCAGGCAACAACAAAAACAACGGAAGGAACGGTGCTAGGTAGGTGCGTCGAGGCCGTCGAATCGAACATCGTGCGATTACGAGGCGACAGATGCAAGGCGTAAAACCGTTTGCTGTTGTATATTATCGGCAGGAATGCCTGGGCATACCTAATACATATACATATATATGTCATATACGTATCAAAATGTCCAGAAGAAAATGATATATCGTTTTTCAGTCTCAATGGGATACCATATGTGGCATCCGTTTCGCGTAGCGCATTCGGTAGATACGCCGCGGCGCGACCGCCCTGCTCTATGGCAAATGTGAGTACAACAACGTAGAGAAGTAATTCAAATAGCTGAAAAAACCTTTAAGGGGATCCTGGAATGACGGCAATTACCAATATTTACAGTTCGCTCGATTTTCTTCGAATTGGCTTTACAGAATGGAAAACCATTTATATATAGTTATGTTTAAAGTTACGTACAGAAATCATGTGCGAGATGGTAAATTTAAGACTAAAAACTTAAGAAAATTGTATTTAATACTATTACTTGGTGTTGCACCTCTTGTACCTATAATACAACTGTCACTTCAAGGAAATGTTAGCTTAATATACAAATTATATAGGTTACGACGCTTACGTGTACAAATCGAAAGTTTCTCGCAACTCGAACTAGATCAAAGAACAAAGAATAGCGTTGCATCATTGAAGCGAAGATTAAAAGTCTAATAAGAAAGACTTTTACTTCAACAGATTTTATACACACACACACACACACACACAATGCATGGCGTTGCAATCTGAAAAGGACAGATATATCACATGATCTCGTTAACAAAGGACAGATGTAGGCCGATAACATAGGAAACGGGATTATTAGAAATGTCAAAATTATCGACATTTTTAATTCCACTTAAATGAGGGCGCTTTCGGCCGTCACTCCAGGATCCCTTTTTTAAATTGCTATCGTATCTTCTTTATCAGTTCCAACGCATGTTTATAATAATTATCGCATTGCAAATATATTTATTTATATTAAATTGTAATGTGTAATGGGGAATGAGGGGACAGAGAGAGAGAGAGAGAGAGAGAGAGAGAGAGAGAGAGAGAGAGAGAGAGTTCCAAATGTGTACATATATGTAATGTATATGACATCGCTGAAATCACCGAATTTTAATATTTGCACAGTTTGAATGTTTATTTCTAAATGTAGAATATAATAAAATATAGCATTATTTTTTAATTTTATATATATAGAATTTAATTATATAAAAACAATTAAAATTTTTTAATTGTTGCTAAATATATACATGGTACGGTCCTATAATCCTATCTATCATTAGGATCTATCATTTCTCATTGCTATGAAATGCAATCAAGCGTAAAAAATTATGTATTAACAAAATATGGATATGATGGATATCTGAACAGAAATTTTCTTCGTTTGAATCTAATGTTGGTGCGTATTTGGAAACTAATCGTACAATCTCGAGATTATCTCTTTTAGGCTTTGAATACTTTCCTTACTTGTATAATACGCCGCATAGCATGACTAATAATACAAATTTACGCTTTCTTTTAGATAATCCATAACACAGCGATGCTTGGTCAATCAGCCGAGCATACCGGGTGAGTATAATTCAAGCAATGATCGTTGAGGTGATTGCGAGTCTGAGCCTACGAACTGTGCTTGCCTTATAATTTTCCTTAATATTTAATTATTATGCGTATAATAACAGTATTGCACAGGAAAGATATTTTTGTGTGCAATAATATTCTTTTGGCTGTGATATCTTGGAAGGCTATTCTCTCATTGTATGCAATGAAAATTTAATTTTTAAGAAACTTCGAGAAAAGTTTTTAGCCGTAAAGAGCAAAATGATACTCGGCGGACGTAACGCATTTTAAACAACGGAACTGTGAGGGAAAATTTATGAAAGTACGTGTTGCCTGCATTTATATTTATTTTCGCATTGTTGCACCGTAAACAAACGTTTTCCCTTGTAACAAGTACCACCGAAGCTTTAATTAATCGTACTAATTGTAAGTGTGCTCAAGATATCTAAAATATTTTAAATAATCCAAGATGCTTTAAATAATTTGTTGTTATAATGTCTTGCGTCAATAACTATCGATTTAACTTTGTTATTTGCAATATTGAAAAGTTCATTTTAGAGTTGGTAGATTAATTAGACATGTGATAATATAGCGATAATCCTCTCAGAGAGAAATAGATATAGAGAAGGGGAGGGGGAAGGGAGGGGAGGGGATAGGGAGGGAGGGGGAGGGAGGGGGGAGGGAGGGGGAGGGAGGGAGGGAGAGAGAGGGGAGAGAGAGAGAGAGAGAGAGAGAGAGAGAGAGAGAGAGAGAAACTATTATTACATGGTATACATAAACGCTACCTCTTGACATAGGCAGATAAATATTTCCGGGTTTTACTTCGATTATCTCGATTATCCAAATCTCAGATTTCAGACCCTGTGAATTGAAAGTAGGACTGGACTTTGATATAAATTTGTGTTTTAAATAAAAAAAATATAAATAGTATGAAATCGAACGTATAATTCGTCAATGTTTCTAAATAAACATTTTATAATAAAAGATTTTCATCCTGATATTACATAGTCTTGTGATAATGTTGTAAATAATTTCATTATTTTTTTAAATCTAAAAATGTATGGAATGGAATCTAGAAACCAATCCTCTTTAACTCGTCACGATGCATTAACAGATTGGTGAGATACGCACATGTTAAAATTTGTATAAATTACATTAAAGTTGTTTGATTCTCTTTGAAGGAATTATTTTGATTATACACATTTCTCTCTGTACGTCGATTGAATTACTTATACAGTTCATTAAACTTGTCGACTTACATACATTAATAATATTAAAGATATTATACATAATAGGTCGTGTAAAATAATGATTATAATTTAAATAATAATAATATTGATGATATATAAAGAAAGATACTGAGAAGCGCTAGAGGATTTTTATATTGCGAATATTTGTAATATCGCAATGTGTAAATATGGATTAGTTTCATTTACAAAGAGAAATGAATGAGATAGCGAAGTGTAGAAAATTTAAGAGAATTTTTTTTATATGCTTAAAAGCCAATATTTGTTTATATGTACTTACGCACGCACATTTTTGCTTAATTTATATAATTTATGAGTGTGAGACTTTGTACATCCTATTTATTTAACGCGCCCTATGTAAACTATAATTTATAAGTTTATATGTATTTATTAGCATCTATATATGAATTAATAAAGTTTTATTTGCTAACTTGCTGCGCACATAGTTTATTTTCCCTTCGTGAAACTAAACAGGAATCTAGATGTCTTTCAACTTTGTACATGGCGTGTGAAAGATGAAGTTTTTTTTTTTTTAACTTTATTTGATACCTTATTTATAATCTAAAACATCGCGATGCAGTCCAAAATGTACGAATATTCTGAAAAAAAATCCCTTGCAATTGTCTTCAGTTTTTTTTAATATTTTTTTTTAATTATGAATATCGCAGTAATTGAGTAAGTTATTTGTTCGCAAAAGGATAAATTCTGTCAATGCACGAATAATCGTAATATAAGTTGCAAAACTTGATATTTATTTGAATAATGTCCATTTCTACCAATGTAGATTAACTTTAATCTCGGTTTAACTTACTTTCTATCTTTATCTAACAACTCTTAAAATTACAAAAAGATGAAAGGTAAATTAAACCAAGATTAAAGTTAATCTGCGTTGATAGAAATAGACATAAGAGCAATAAAATTTCTATTCGCCCAATCTATTTACGTAATTAATTTTTTTTCAATGTGGGTGATATTCTATAGTTAGTTTTACATAGCATTATATATTTCAATGTTATAATTTATATTTGCACAAAAAATTGTGCGGTTTTTTAACGTTTTAGAGTTTTCGCATGAACATGCTCGCCTCGACAACACGTGCGCTACTTCTTACAACGGCATAATGGTTTTAATTTGCGCATTTATACTGCATCAATTCAAGTCACTACCATCGACATTCTACATCTTACACTTATGATTTTTTCGGCAAAAATCTTCATAGGTTTAATGTGAAAGTGATGGTTCTTTTTTATTAGTAGGTATTACATTGCTTTTAACTTTGCTCCGTTAATTTTATCAAAACGTCCTAACGTTTGTGTCAACTTTATATTTAGCCAATTGAGTCGAAATAAAACCTCTTATTATTGTTAATCTATATTAGCGGAACATTCTATCATTTTTGGTTTTAGAGTTTGTCAGCATATAAGCAAAGCATGCTTATTATTAACTGCGCATACAATTGTACAAAATAAATTTGGTAATTATGTAGTAATACGGACCACCCTCCGATGACCTTGACCTTGACATATGTTGTCAAGGTCATCCTCCTGAGTGACCTTTAGAAGTTTTTAGCCGGCGGTCGTTATTCGTTAAAAAGTTATTAACAAAAAAAGGTTCGAAAATATAGCAGCTATTTTGAGTATTGAGAGGCATAAACAACTAATATTACGTTTTTTTTTTTAAAGCAGAGAATACTTTATTTCGCGAGAAAGTCGCTGCTTTACCAAAACACAACATTTAAAGCAGTAAATTGTTGATAAATTGAAGTCTTTGTTAAAGCAGAGAATACTTTATTTCGCGAGAAATCGCTGCTTTACCAAAAAAAGAAATGTCGTTGGAAATGCGAATATTTGGCCTAAATTTATTCGAAAAATGTTTAGGGATAAAAATTTCAAAGATCATAATCGAATGATCATAGTAAATTTTGCGTATTTAAACGCAATTTCTGAAGAATTTTTACATGACATTTTGACATTTAATAAAATATATTTGAGCGACCCAACTGGCCAAAATTTTTTATTCCTATTCCTTTATCTCACAACGTTTCGGCCAACCTCTGGCCCTTTTCAAGTGAGGAAAATAATTATTGCCAGCACTCCACGCATATACATCCCATGTCGCTTAATATAGTTCCCAAAATACATCATGCTTCATAAAGAGGTTTTATGCGTCGGCAAAAGCAAAAGTAAAAGATACGATTGGTAAAGAAAAACCGAGCATCCCGTCAAATGCGTCTGAACGTTATAACAGTCAAAGTCACAATGACAGTCAAAGTCACAAAGTCATTGTGACTTTGACTGTTATAACGTTCAGACGCATTTGACGGGATGCTCGGTTTTTCTTTACCAATCGTATCTTTTACTTTTGCTTTTGCCGACGCATAAAACCTCTTTATGAAGCATGATGTATTTTGGGAACTATATTAAGCGACATGGGATGTATATGCGTGGAGTGCTGGCAATAATTATTTTCCTCACTTGAAAAGGGCCAGAGGTTGGCCGAAACGTTGTGAGATAAAGGAATAGGAATAAAAAATTTTGGCCAGTTGGGTCGCTCAAATATATTTTATTATTATTTGATACTGGCGAAGAATTGTCTCAGTTATTATTTTGACATTTACTTTAAAAGAAGCGTACACAAGTGAGCGAAAACGAAATGTCAAAGATAGGTTTCGTTATTTAAATCACGAGGTAATACTTTTATTTTTTGATCACTATTATAAATATGTATATTTATTAAATATTTTTCATAAATTTGTAGGAATTTGGGCGAAATCGACGTAGTCGAGTTTACAGCTACAGTGTCTATTTCAAAGAAATGTTGGATTTAAATTTTGAACCGCGTAAAAATTATTAATAAAGTAATAATTATTATAATATATGTATACTATTATTTCGTCCTGTAATTTCTTTTTTTGGTAAAGCAGTGATTTCTCACGAAATAAAGTATTCTCTACTTTAACAAAGACTTCAATTTATCAACAATTTACTGCTTTAAATGTTGTGTTTTGGTAAAGCAGCGACTTTTTCGCGAAATAAAGTATTCTCTGCTTTAAAAAAAAACGTAATATTAGTCGTTTATGCCTCTCAATCCTCAAAATAGCTGCTATATTTTCGAACCTTTTTTTGTTAATAACTTTTACTAACGAATAACGACCGCCGGCTAAAAACTTCGGAAGGTCACTCAGGAGGGTGACCTTGACAACATATGTCAAGGTCAAGGTCATCGGAGGGTGGTCCGTATTACTACATAATTACCATAAATTTTATATATTATTGTATATAAGAATTGCTACTTAAAAAGTTGCGTACACGCAGAAAATTTTTCTCGAATAATATAGAATACACATAGTAAAATTTACTAGATTTGCATCGCACCGGTAGGATATACGCGTATTCAACCGGAAATTCATATATGACAACAGAAAAGTAATAGTTTGACCAGATACATCTTGTAACTCTAAAGGTAAATAAATTTGCCATACTAACAAGGAAATATGAGAAACGTAAAAAAAGTCCCATACTAATATGGGACATACTAATATATAACGTCGTATATTCGACGTTGTAGTTTGAATTGCGCGTTGTTTCTTAAGACAGTATAAGAAAAAATATAATCTAGAGTGGTATCTACTGTGAACTGTATAGAAATATTCGTTGCGTATCTGGCAATAGTCTATGTCCTTCATAGGAATGCAATCCTTCTCGCGTCTCTCTCCCGTCGCGGCGCCGTCGCTCGTCGTCGTTCGCGCGTCGACGGGTTCCTCGGCCGTCGCGCCATCGCTCGTCGTCGGTCACACGTCGACGGGTCCCTCGGCCGTTGCGTCGTCGCCGACGCGCGGCGACGCGACGGCGACGATTCGCTCGCGAGGGTCGCGGGTCCGCCCTGGGCCCCCGGCGAGGTAGCGTCGTCGGACGCCACCCCGGACACCTCCGCCACTTCCATGTTCATAACGACGATAAACACGACGCATACGGTTTTCCCGTCATTCCTCCGGACTTCCCGGAGCCCGGAGCTCGGCGCGACTCGCTTACGCGGAGGCCACTCGATTGCACACGATCGTGGACGACGGAAGGCGCGCGGTGCGAGCTTCTTCTTCTTCTTCTTCTTCTATCCCCGTATGGATTTCAGGTTCCGAGGAACCCTTGTACCACGCTTTCTCAGCAAGATTAGATGGGGAACTCTCTGGGGAAAGAGTCGCCCTCTTGCGACAATGCCAATCAACGCAATCATCTCTTACGCATGATAAAGTAGAGTAGTTCCACAACAATCAGAGTTTATAAATCAAACTTACAATCATTCAAAAAGTTTATTATTACTTTTAATATTTTCCTATTAAGATTGTTAAACAAATACGATACAGAAAAAGGAGCAAAGAGGTTGAGATTAAGTAAATTATTAGTAAAATCCTTTCTTTCCTTATTATAAAGAACACATGACCAAAATAAATGTTCTATATCTTGTAAATCGCAACCGCAATTACATTCAGGAGAATCGCATAAACCGAACTTAAACTTAGTGACATTAGTATATGGATAACCGACAATAATGCGCGTTATGACACCCATCCAGTGCCTGTCTATACGAAACTTAGATAAATAAGAGACATTAATTCCCGACTTAAAAAAATTTTCCATGTAAAACTTTCCAGATCCAACATCAATCCTTTCCAAGAACTCAGAATCAATTACCTTATAGGAATCCAGCAGAGAAGCGGTAACATCTCTGTGAGAAATTTTGTTCTTCAAAGGTTCCCCATTGATAGCGGCAAACCTAGCCGCGGAGTCCGCTCTCTCATTCCCATTAATGCCGATGTGTGCAGGGCACCATGTGAACCTTATATGTTTTTTATTAATAGAAGCACAATTCAACTTGATTTTAATATCTGCCATTAAGGGACAGAGTTTACAAAAATTGAAGGGATTAGGATTACTCAAGGCCATGAGAACACTTAAGGAATCCGTGCAGATATTTATATGGTCCCATGAAAATTCCCAAATTAGGTCCAGCGCTTTAGAAATGGCGATCGCCTCCGCAGAAAAGGAGCTTGAATAATGATTCAATTTATACATCCTGGTAATATTCAAAGCAGGGACGATAACTGCACAACCCACACGCGAATCGTTCTTAGATCCATCCGTGAAGACGTCTAATTCAGAGGAATATGTTCTATTAAAAGAAACAAGATTAGTAAATGCAATATTAGGGTTTCCATGTTCCCTTACAAGATAACCAGTATCCGTATCAATCGAGGGTACAGATGAACATGCCTGAAGTGAATAAGAGTACTGAGGGTGCGCATACCACACATACAAGTGATTCCTGAAGGAAAGTACGAAAGGCCATCTGGAGATTAAAAAGGGAATATTTCTGGGAGCAATACGTTGGTTCTTCACCAATTCATGAAAGTTGACTATTTTATTAATCAACTTGTTATTACGAAGTTGTATAGATTTAGAAATAAACCTATCACATTTAGTGACAACCCTTCTCATAAATGTTTTCTGTCCACTGAAAGCCCAGCAAACACGGTTAGATGAGGATCTAGGAATGTTTAACGCGATCTTGTATGCGGAACATAAAATACGATCAATAGAGGAACGATGCGTTTGCGCTGCGCTCATAAACCACATGGACCCCCACTCAAGTATAGCACCAATAGTAGCATTGATATAATTCAATGCAAGGGTGGGACTAATTCCACGGCATCTACCAGAAAGCCACTTGAGAATGTTTAGGTAAATCTTAGATCTAGTATTTAAAGATTTAATGTGGTCCAACCATCTAAGTCCAACATCCATGATCAATCCAAGATATCTAATATGCGCACTATGAGCGACAGATCCGCAAGTCAAATCAAGCTGCTCAGGTATATTCAATTTCTTACGATGGAAAATAATAAATTGAGTCTTAGGCAATGAAATAGACAGGTCTAAGCCCTCCAGCCAAGAGGCAAGTTGTTCAAAGGATTTCCTCAAACCTAAAGTAACTCTATCGAGGCAGGTGTCCGAGAAAAGGATAGCTATATCATCAGCATATTGAAGAGCAATGGCATTATAAGGAATATGAGAAAGAATGTCTTTAACATAGATATTAAATAATATAGGGCTCAGAACAGATCCCTGCGGAATACCACGCTGTATGCATCTCTTAGCATAAAATGAACCAGATTCAAAGAAACTAACAAATCTGGAAGAAAGGAAATTACTGAAAAAGCGTTTGTACCCATCAGGAATTCTCATTTTATTGATATAACTAAAAAGGATATGAGGGTTAACATTATCATACGCAGCCTTAATATCAAGGAACAAGGCACCAGTCATTGCTTGTCTCGAGAAAGATCTATAAATCTCCAAATTTAAGAATGCCAGACAATCATCGCAAGACTTGCCTCTCCTAAAACCAAACTGACAATTTGGTAGAATATTCTCCAATTCAATAAATTTCTCAAATTTGTCCTTGATCAGCTTTTCAAAAAGTTTAAAAACATTAGAAGCTAAAGAGATGGGTCTAAAACCTTTATTACTTGGTTTGGGGATAAGAACAATGTCGAAAAACTTCCAATTAGACGGGTAAGATCCGTCCGATAATATTAAGTTAAAGATATTTGTGAGTATAGATAGCGCAGAATCCGGAAGAATACTCAAAATTAGGTTTGAGATAAGATCAGGACCAGGTGAGCTTTTGATTTTAGAAGAGGCAATAGCCCGCTTAAGGTCTTCTAAGGAAAGTTTCTCGTCAAAAAGCGAAACATGCCGTGTATGTATAATATCCTCAAAGGAGTTCGGGACCCAAGGCGGAGCAAAGTCTCTGATATAATCATGAACCTGAGAGATACGACTGACAGAAGGTGGGTTGTATTCTGCGAAAAAGGCAGAGTTCTTAAAAGAACTAATCGAATTCCAGAAGGTTCTAGGGTCAAAATCCCTCCCCAAATCGTTAATAAAGGAAGTGAAATTATCTTTTTTTCTTTTACGTATGATCCGTTTACAATTATCCGAGGTCTTTCTATAGTTAGCCAGATTCTCCCTAGAAGGATTCTCTTTAAGAGCCCCGTAAGCAACTCTCCTAAGTGCCTTAGCTTCTTCACATTCCCTGTCCCACCAGGGTTTACTAATATATTTCCTCTCATATTTAGGTCTATATGACTTACAAGAGTCCGATCCAGCGTCAAAGGAGACAATCAAACCTGAAGAGTCGAAGATTTTAGCCCCGGCACGAAGAGCACAGTCAATGATAGCGGCATTCCAATTCTCATAGACCAAGGCCCCAGGCAAATCGTCAACCGGAAAATCAGTCATCCGTTCATTTACCAAGCCGATAAAACAATCCTTATCCAAATTAGAAAGGCACAGTCTGGTTCTCCTAGAAGTATTAGGATGGTTAGAGTCATAATTAAACTGTATTAAGATAGGAAAGTGATCACTGCCGTAGGGTTCCTCTAAGGTATTCCAAGAGCAACTATGACTCATTGCTTGAGAAACCAAAGAGATATCAGGAGCACTGTGATAATCCGGGTTAGCCGAAACTCTAGTTATCGAACCGTCATTCAAGAGGACAAAGTCAGAGTCAACAATCGCCTCAGATAAGGCTATTCCCTCATTATTTGGTCTAGAGGATCCCCACATCTCGTGTTGAGTATTAAAATCCCCACAGATAATAATATTATCTGTGTCGGAGGCGGCAACTATCGCATCTAGTAAGTTGGACCAACACTCCAGACCCATGCGTATGTGCGGAGGTTTGTAGAGCGAAATGAGTAAAATTCTTTTAGGCGAAATCTTCTTACAGAGTAAAGAGATACATGTCAATTCAATGCCAGGGTTATTAGGAAAACGAAACTCAAATATGATCGGGTCAAATTCCTTCCGACAGAGAATGGCGGTACCCCCCCCCCCCCCACAAGCATCAATTGGTCTGTCATTTCTGAAAGCTATAAAATCTTTAAATGAGAAATAAGAGAGCGGACCCAACCAGGTTTCCTGTAAACAAGCCACATCATAGCCCAATATCAGATTAGAGAACTCCGGAAACTTTCCAGAAATACCCCTGCAATTCCATTGTAATATTTTCAAAGCCATTGATTAATCTAATTTGCGGAAAATTAAGCCAAGATATTGCAACAAAGCCGAAGCTTTGTATTTTTCTGATTTGCCTGAGTTATATAAAAAACGAAT
This sequence comes from Temnothorax unifasciatus, assembly GCA_030770225.1. Lineage (NCBI taxonomy): Eukaryota > Metazoa > Arthropoda > Insecta > Hymenoptera > Formicidae > Temnothorax > Temnothorax unifasciatus. The sequence continues at coordinate 12,166 of JASTWK010001022.1, read as the reverse complement.
ATCATGAAGGATGATATCAGGGGTAGGAAAAGTACTTGTAAGTGATTCGAGGTTAGTCTCAACCAAACTAGGTTCCTCGGGACGCTCCCTCAAGGGTGGTTCCACAGGATCCGCAGGAAGAGGACGAATAGTAACATCCATTGCAACTTGAGAGTTAGTACTAATTGAATTCGTGCTACCCACTCTCCCGGATCGCTTCCCTAAGTTAAAGCTCGAATTCTGGACCTCGTTTAGGTCAAATTTATTCCAAATCATATAGGCATGACCCTTGAAGAGGGTCACTGCCTGTTGGCAAGAATTAATGTCTCTTGTTCTAATAATTCTTTTTGCTTGAGCAAAAGAGGTATTTGTGTACGCCATGACCGTATTAATTATTTTATGATTTAAAAAGACCGGACAAGAGAAATCCGAGGAGATATGTTCTCCCCCGCAGTTTATACATTTAGGCACCAAGTCACATTCTCCATCACCAGAAGGGTGCGGAAGACTACATCTTTCACATGTTTTGGTGCTTCTGCAAGTAAGGGTAGAATGGCCCCATCTATAACAATTAGTGCATTTACGGACATTATTAATGTAAGGAAAAACCCCGCATCTGACCCTCCAAATATACATATGCGAAGGTAAAAGATTCGAAGCAAAAACCACCTTGACTGATGCGGAGTCCACCAGCTCATTACTAGACCTATCACGGAATTTCAGTCTCTCCAAGGAGCAAATCTTTACTGAATCACCCGGCCATGTAATACTTTCTCGGATCTCATCGATAGTCAAAGAAGGATTCACACCTCTAATTACACCAACCCTAAAAATTTTATAATTTAGAGCATAAGCGATCAAACCGTTCGGAAGAACATTTTTACTAAATAACATATCATTCGCTTCAGCAAAGGAAGAAAATTCCACGCATAATAAATTCCCTCCCAACCTCCGAATTGCTGAAACGCAATTATATTTTGCACACAAAAGCTTTCCGATGGTCATCGGGTGTAAATTACCGATATTAGAGGATGTGGACAAAGATTCTATATGAACCGGATAAGGCGCAATAATAGCATCCGAATATCTATTATTTCTTTGCGATAGTATAAATTTTTCCCTACCCGAATTTTGCGCTTCATCAGGTTTATCCCTATCCAAAACATTACTTTCAGGATCCGTATCTTTCCGGGGGCGTTTAAACGCGTTCCCGTTTTCTTTCTCCTTAGGAGATTTCCGATTCGAATTCTTCGGCATGATGAATGAAACAATTTAACACAGTAAGGAAAACTTATCGAGTAATAAACACAAAATTCAGATGATTGTGTCTAATTTTAATTAGTATCTATGTCCGTAATGTGGTCGAACCCGCAGAGAAATAACAATAATTAAATTGTAATTATAAGAACAGCCGAAACACAGAATCAAATAAATACAAGCAATGAAAGTACATTAAATACACGTTCTTCATAATAATATAACAAAAGAAGTGTGCACACGTTCGCAGTTCTTATAAGCACACGGAAAACATATTTATTTCCCGTCTAAGCGCTAAAGGACGCCAGACCTGTGGAATGCGATCACGCAAGCAATAAGTGTGAACTTACGAAAGAAAGGACGAATACAATATACAATACATAATTGAAATTCAACTTAAATAACATAATAATGAAATATTCACGTATATATAAAATTAAAACAAAATGCGTATTACGCGTAACGGGTGATAGGAAGCGAAAAAGTACAAGGGACAAAGAGATCCAACGATATACCGTTAAATCAAATGTCGTATCACAGAAAACAAATAAGTGAATAAATACCTGAGTCTCCTTATACTTTAATTATCACCCGAAATACTGAAAGCGCGTACATATAGAATAAATTAAATTCAAATAATGGGTACGTTATACGTGCTCCTCGCTACAATAAAACAAAAGAAGCGCGGACACACTCGCAGATCTTACGAGCACATAGTAAACATACTTTCCTGAGCTAAGCGCTTAGGACGCTAAACCTAAGGAATGTGATCACGCGAACAATGAGTGTAAACTTACGGCAGAAAAGAAAACAGTATGCAATACCGTTGAAATTCAAAATAAATATAATAATATATAATGAAATATTCTCGTGAATATTTGAATAAAACGCAATGGAAATTATTAGTTATACGATGGTTACAATATGAGATCTCAGCGATTCAAAAACGCATGAAGAAAAGAAAGGATTAATTACCAATAACTAAAGAACAATTATTTTGAGTACTTACTTAAATTCTGATTGCTATTTCGCAAACTCACCCAACCAGGCGAAAGAGTTCAATGAGAAGCGTAATCTGAACGTGTACGTTTATCCTCTCAGGTCGTATCGTACGTAATTACAATGCTCCGAATGCGCCAATGATCCATAGGTGCGAATATTACAAAATTCCATTCGACCCAATATATTTCCGATGTTATAATTCACAAAAGTCCTAGTGCTCCAGAGTTACGACTCCCCGAATACTCCAATGACCAATAATACTCCAAAGTATATTACAGAAATAGCTCCAGAATAACTCGTTACTCCATTGACTCCAGTAATTGCTCCGATATTAAGAAGACAGTGAGAACATCTCAAATTATGCGAAGTCCGTCGCTCGTAATGATCAACTTGAGCACACGTGCGAACGCAACGAGGGCTCACGACGGAATCCCGCGCGGTGCGAGCGGCAACGCGGGCTCGCGCGGCGAGAGGGTTCGGCTCGCGCCCGCTACGCGGCGCATCGCCGGTATACTTTCTCGCAATTAAAGTTCAACATCGACCTCTATATCTAGGGCAGCTCGGCAGGGCTTCTACAGCGTTCTCAAGTTCGCTCGTGGCGGACAGCTGACCGCTACAGCCTATAAGTTTTTTGTCAATCAGCCGTATTCGGGATAAAATATGTTATAACCGTATAAGATATAAATCGGACAAGATATAATTGAATCACAAAGGTATAGCTTTGTCGGCAACCTTGTCGCTGTCGCTATCGCTATCGCTATCGCCTATTGTGCAAGGGGCTTAAAAGTCCCATACTTGATAGAAATATTTACTTCTGCGTATAGTTTTATTCTTTGCTCTCTAAATTTTCCTATACTTTCTTGAAATCTTTTACATATTATGACTATATCCTAGCCGTGCAAGATTAGTATGGTATTTACTTCGTTCGCGTATACTTGTATTTTCGAGAAAAATTTTCTGCGTGTACTGAGATTTCGATAGGCTACTGTCAATCTCAAAGCAAATATTATTTAAAGTTTTAACTAAATATCTACCCGTTTTAATCCACATCTTTCGTTATGCGCCACTCTGTGTTAGATTGTTATCACATTTATTAAAAATGTAAAACTTAAAGAAGAAAGAGTTAAAACGACGTGAATGATTTCAAGAAACTGATTTTTGGAATTAGGAAACAGAAAAAAATGCAATTTTATGCAAGTCTGTCACGGTTTATATTTTCGTCATGATCTATATTTTTTTTCTTCTTAAGGCGATGTTGGAGTTATCGACAGAACCTAATTTTCTCGTACATGCCATTTTTTATTGGTTTTATAGAATTATAAATCCTTTTCCAGGATTAAATAAGTATACACGCAAACGGAGAAGAGACGAGTCAACTTCACGCTGAGAAAGAAAAAAATAGAGACGTATGTACACCAAGAAGCAAAAGTGGGTTTCTTTTTGGTGTAAATAAGCGCACTATTTCTAGGTACACAATTGGCTGGAAGGTAGAAATGGTACGTTCATCTACATTGAAAAAGGAACTCATTTTTGCTCCTCACTGTAGCAATACTTTAATCCTGAAAACGGATTTATAATTCTATAGAAACTAGAGCTCCTTATTTCACGTGTACATGGGTACACGAATTACACATGTAATTAGCATTTACGTGAACAAAAACGTGTATCGTGTACTACCCTTGTGTTGGGTTACATGTGTTTTAAAAACATGAATAAATAAATTAGTAAATAAATGAATAAATCAATAAATAAATATTAAAATTAATGAATAAATAAGTAACCCACACAGCACTGAAATATTTCAGAAAGCTTTCAAAAAGCTGTCAATGAAATATGAAACCTTTCAAAAAAACATTTCAGACATGTTTCAGATATGTTTCAGAAATATAAAATGTCCGCCAAGCTGAGATTTCAGAAATATTTCTGAAATGCTTCAGAAATATCTCTGAAATGCTTAAGAAATACCTCTGAAATGCCTAAGAAATATCTCTGAAATGCTTCAGAAATATTTCTGAAATAATTCAGAAATATCTCTGAAATGCTTCAGAAATATCTCTGAAATGCTTCAAAAATATCTATGAAATGTTTCAGAAATATATGGGAAATATTTCAGATACTTTTTCTCATATCAAATTGTTCCGGATCACCCTGTATAGGGTGATCAGGAACAATTTCCTGTCCTTCATAAATCATATTCTTGATTATAGTTTATAATTTTGCTTCGCCGGAGGCCTGCTTATATTAGATCCTAACTGAAATTTACTTACGAGTTAGTCTTACCATTATGCGCCGCCTAGCGGTGTCGTTGCATATTTCTCTGAAATGTTTCGTAATATTTCAGAAATATTCAGTGAAAAAGGTCATAAATGATTTCGATGAAACGTTTCAGAAATACTTCTGAATAATTTCAATGTAACATTTCAATATTAATTCTAAAGTTATCTTTTGGAAAGCTTTCAATGATATATGATTTTGATAAAACGTTTCAGAAATACTTCTGAATAATTAGCAAAAGAATTTATGTTTGACCCAACTGGAAATTTTATTGTTCACAAAACGCTACGTTTCGACCGCAGATTTCAGTCCTTTTCAAGTTCAAGCGTATAGAAACTCACAAATATTATTAGTCAGACATAATGCCCAAACTACGCCGAATCTAAAAACTAAACATAAAAAATTGTAGCACGCAACAATAAGTATAAGTTCAAAAATAATTATGTAAATCAAAACTTACATATTTGTGCGTTAAATTCACAGAAGTAAAATACAATTTAAACGGCATTTTCGTTATTCTTTTATGTCAAAGGGCATGTAAGAGCCGTGCGGTGGTAAAATTTTAACTGACGAGAACAGAAAAGTAATAAACTAACTAATGACGTCAATATTAAAAGCCAGGGCGTGGAGAGGGAAACAGAGAAGAAGGAGATAGAATTACGTTTCTTTTATGATATGTTTGTAGAGATGTAAAAATTGCAATGCTACGTATATAGGGCAGACAAAAAGATATTTGTGCACACGTCTCAAAAAGAACACCAGAACGATATCAGAAAACCGGCGAGCAAGCATTCTGTAGTGAGTGAGCATCGAACATCCTGTGGGCATGATTTTGATTGGGGGAAGCCAGAAATAATAAGAAGAGGCAGATTAGAAAGAGGGAATTAGCGGAGATATTTTTTATTAAAAAATTTGATGACACCATTAATTTACAAAAGAGCAAGGAAAATCTTAACGCTCTCTACGAACATATCACGAAAGAAACGTAATTCTATCTCTTTCTTTTCTGTTTCTCCTTCCACGCCCTGGCTTTTAATATTGACGTCATTGGTTTGTTTAATTATTTGTATATTCTCGTCAGTTAAAATTTTACCACCGCACGGCTCTTACATGCCCTTCGACATAAACAAATAACGAAAATGCCGTTTAAATTGTATTTTACTTCTGTGAATTTAACACACAAATATGTAAGTTTTGATTTATATAATTATTTTTGAACTTATACTTATTATTGCGTGCCACAATTTTTTATGTTTATTTTTTAGATTCGGCGTAGTTTGAGCATTATGTCTGACTAATAATATTTATGAGTTTCTATACGCTTGAAAAGAACCGAAATCTGCGGTCGAAACGTAGCGTTTTGTGAACAATAAAATTTGCCAGTTGGGTTGAACATAATTCTTTTGCTAATTGTTAATTATTCACTGGTGATTCAAGTTCTCCGTTTTTACTTCTGAATAAGTTCAATGTTACATTTCAATATTATTTTCCAAGTTATCTTTCGAAAAACTTTCAATGATACGTATTTTACACATTACGTATGAAATATTTCTCTGAAATGTTCCGTAATATTTCAGAAATATTTCAGTGAAAAGGGTCATAAATGATTTTGTTGAAACGTTTCAGAAATACTTCTGAATGATTTCAATGTTACATTTCAATATTATTGTCCAAGTTATCTTTTGGAAAGCTTTCAATGATATATTATTTTGATGAAACGTTTCAGAAATATTTCTGAATGATTTCAATTTTACATTTTAATATTAATTTCCAAGTTATCTTTCGGAAAGCTTTCTGAAACATGTTGTGCTGTGTGGGAAGAAAGTTCAAATTTCACACTAATCTTATATGACATAACAATTATTAGATATTTAACAAAAATAAATAAAATTATTCAAAATTAGCAAAGTTATTTATTATTGCTTTATAAAGAAAAACTCGAAATTTAAAAATTTGTATTTTATAATACCAATATAGATTTTAAATTAAAAAAATAAAAATTTTCTAAATTGCAAATAGATAGATATAAATTTCCGTTTATTGGCCATTCAATACACACATTAGTGGAATAATAAGAACGCATTTTCAAAAGTAACAAAATTTTTTATTGAAAAATATATTTTTAACCCACCACCTGTATACGTTTTTTTGGGACCTTCCTTAATTTAACATGGGCCTGTCACGTCCGACGTTATTTTTCTTATTTTAAGGTATTTTAAAAAATCTGAAAAAATTCACAAAATATCTGTCTATATTGTAGTTGACGATTTTATAATCATTTTGATAAACATCGTTTATTTAATATTTTATTTTTAATAAACTTTGAATAAGAATAAAGAAAAGAGATAGATTTTTTTTAAAAATTTGTAGTTTTGCTTTCTCATAGAAAAAGCTTTGTTTTCGTGAAAAAAAATTTCTTCAGGTATCTTTGGCAAAGTGTTTAGATTGTTCTAAAACGTCGAAAAATCACTTCTCTACGAAATGTCCGTGCGTATGTATGTGTGCGTGTGTGTGTGCGTGTGTGTGTGCGTGTGTGTGTGCGCGTGTGTGTGCGTGTGTGTTCGTGTCCCACACAGCACATGATATCATTTGTATATACTGAATTGCTACTCAATATACTATAGATATACAAGATATACTAATAATATCTCTATAACGTATTTTGCAGTATATTATTTTACTGATATTTTAAGAATATTCGAAATTTATCAGTAATATTCGGTCTATTTATCGAATATTTTCAGGATATGCTAAATTGATGAAAATAGTATATTATTTTACTGATATTTTAACAATATTCGAAATTTATCAGTAATATTCGGTCTATTTATCGAATATTTTCAGAATATGCTAAATTTATCAGAATAGTATATTTTTTTATCGGATTTTTAGAAAGCATAATAAGAAAGAGACGAAGAGTAAGTGAGCTACCCAATCAGCAGACAATGTTTTTTAAATGTGTTTTTAATATTTATTTTTTATTAATTATACATTTATACAATCCATTGTAAAAATAATATTTATTTAATGTTTATTAAATATTTATTTCACATTAATTATTTATTTGAAGTAATGATTTAAAAAAAATATTTATTAAACGAAACAAAGTCGTTATTCTCTCGACCCGACTGGCCAAAATATAATTTATTTAATTTCACAACGTTTCGGCTGCAATTTCAGCCCTTCTCAAGTGAATCACACCATAAATACTCAATAGCCACATACAGAAAATCCGTTACACTGCTGACATCGTGCCCAAACTACGTCATGCAAACGTAAGACTAAAAAGTAAAAAGAAAAAACCAAACATAGTCAGATAAAATAATCGCTCGGAAGTCATAAAATAGTCGCTCAGAAGTCATAAATACTTAAAACAAAAATTAAAATAAATAGAGTAAAAAGTGTACAAAGTAAAAAACAGCAGCTTACATATTCTGTGTGTCAAAAAATATAAGACAGAGAAGGCATGGGACGAGAAAACATCGTAAGCCATCCCAGCGAACACATCCGTACGGCGTGACGGTCGAAGTCATACTAAACAAGATGTGCTCACAGGCGGAAACGAGTGGAAAAATAAATAAAATAAAAACTAAGTGACGCCAATCACACGGTTATAATTCGCTGGTAAATTTTCAGTGTCTTTTTGTAAGTTTATTGCGCTAACACATTTTTTAATAAAGAACATTTCTGAGATCTCTCGTTTCTTAAATTGACACTCTTTATACAAAACTCTCGGTTGTTGCCAATTAAAGTCATGGTTATGCGTGAGACGGTGCTTACTCACTACAGAATGATTGTCACTATTCTTTCTAATATCACAGAAATGCTCTTTAAACGCGTGTCTCGAGATGTCTCTTTGTTTGACCAATATATGCAGCATTACAATTAGCACAATCAATTCTATATATAAACTCTGTCTGTTTAAGATACGGTAGCTTGTCCTTCCCCCTTCGAATAATACAATCTAACTTTTTCGGAATAGTGAGGAGAACCTTAAATTTTACATCGCGCATTGTGCGGCCAACATTGTCACTGAGACCTTTAATATACGGTATGGTGATAAATTTCGGAGGATCCCGATGCACATTGTCTGTGTTAGAACTATTGCAATTGTTATGACGTTTCTGGTCCTGCTCCGTTGTAGAAGATCTGATGTCCTACCTCCACACCTACATCGGCTACGTTTAATATCGAATTACACAGTAATAGGGTTAAACATGAGTTTACACTTTTTGAAAAACGGATACGGTTAAAGCTTTTGAATTTCGAAATTAGTGACGCTAATATCAACTTATGTTTTTTACGATCCAAGATAACTGTTGTCGAGAACCAACTTCGTGAGCTCTTACCTGATTGTTTAATTAACAATTTTTTTCACGTTTAATACGAACTATCTCCGTACTCACGACCGTAAAACACAATTAAAGTTAATCAATAAGTTCGATTCTGTTATGGCCACACAAAATCCTATTATTAATTCTCTACTTAAATTCGATCATAAGAAATGGATTATCAATATTAGCAATAAGCAAATCCCGGATAGAGTGTTAAAGTTTCTTAGTCTTGGCGATCGGTTTGCTCTGCCTATTGATACAAACGACAAGAGAGACCGTATAAATTCTGTTGTGGACATAATTAAAAACTTCGAATTTAATATTAACCTCTTCCCCGATGACATTGTCGATGAAGCGCGTGACCGTATTTCCAACTCACTGTTTAAAATTTCTGCGCAAAAATAAACATATTAACTATGTAGATAGGTTTATATTGAAAGAATTTAAATTTGCAAAGGATTTCTTCGGGATAATGATGATGTTTTCGTTACTCGGGCTGATAAGGGACAAGTCACAGTAATTATGGAGAGAAATACGTACGTTAATAAGATGACTGACTTGCTTAATGATTGTTTGACCTATAAGAAACTTAAGAATGATCCCACTAAACGGATAACATCTAAAATCAATACCTTGGTGAAATCTTGGCGTAATATGGACATTGTCAGTGAAGGAATGTTTAGGATATTGAATTGTACTAATGGGAACCTACCGCGTTGCTACGGACTTCCAAAGATTCACAAGGATGGCTCTCCTTTGCGAATTATAGTTTCTACTTTGGGGAGTCCTCTTTATAACATTGCTAGCTTTTTGCACAACATTCTAGAAAGATCCGTTCCGAAGCCTGATTCTTTTGTTAAGGATGGTTGGTCCTTTGTTGAATTAATTAGAGACGTAGGGATCGGAGAGAATGACGTGTTGATCTCTTTAGATGTCGCGTCTCTGTTCACTAACATCCCTAAGGATCTGGCTCTGGGAGCGATTGAACGAAGGTGGAATCATATTGAGAAAATACTAAACTCAGCCTTGCTCAATTTTTGTCAGCTGTGGATTTGATTCTGAGTTCCACTAGTTTTTCTTTGAGGGTCAGATATATGAGCAAATTTTTGGAAGTCCGATGGGTTCTCCCCTCTCTCCCATTTTAGCAAATATGGTTATGGAGGACCTTGAGACGCATTGTCTGCAACTTCTTAGTTCCATGTTTCCTTTTTTAAAAGATATGTTGACGACATTTTTGCGATTGTACCTTCATCTTGTATTGACGAGTTACTTAGAGTTTTTAACAGTTATCACGCGAGATTGAAATTTACATTTGAAATAGAAAATAATGGTTCTTTGAGTTTTCTTGACACAACGGTGATTCGGGAGGAGAATGTTTTACTCACGAACTGGTATAAAAAACCCACTTTTTCAGGGAGATACATAAACTATTTTTCAAATCACCCACTCAAATACAAAATCAATATGATACGTAACCTGGTTGACCGTGCTATTCTTTTATCGGATGTACGTTTTCATGAATCTAATTTAACCGAAGTAAAAATGATTCTATCAAATAATTGTTATCCAACACAATTAATTAATAAATATATTAATATTCGACTCAATGAGTTACAGAAACGTCATAACAATTGCAATAGTTCTAACACAGACAATGTGCATCGGGATCCTCCGAAATTTATCACCATACCGTATATTAAAGGTCTCAGTGACAATGTTGGCCGCACAATGCGCGATGTAAAATTTAAGGTTCTCCTCACTATTCCGAAAAAGTTAGATTGTATTATTCGAAGGGGGAAGGACAAGCTACCGTATCTTAAACAGACAGAGTTGATATATAGAATTGATTGTGCTAATTGTAATGCTGCATATATTGGTCAAACAAAGAGACATCTCGAGACACGCGTTAAAGAGCATTTCTGTGATATTAGAAAGAATAGTGACAATCATTCTGTAGTGAGTAAGCACCGTCTCACGCATAACCATGACTTTAATTGGCAACAACCGAGAGTTTTGTATAAAGAGTGTCAATTTAAGAAACGAGAGATCTCAGAAATGTTCTTTATTAAAAAATGTGTTAGCGCAATAAACTTACAAAAAGGACACTGAAAATTTACCAGCGAATTATAACCGTGTGATTGGCGTCACTTAGTTTTTATTTTATTTATTTTTCCACTCGTTTCCGCCTGTGAGCACATCTTGTTTAGTATGACTTCGACCGTCACGCCGTACGGATGTGTTCGCTGGGATGGCTTACGATGTTTTCTCGTCCCATGCCTTCTCTGTCTTATATTTTTGACACACAGAATATGTAAGCTGCTGTTTTTTACTTTGTACACTTTTTACTCTATTTATTTTAATTTTGTTTTAAGTATTTATGACTTCTGAGCGACTATTTTATGACTTCCGAGCGATTATTTTATCTGACTATGTTTGGTTTTTTCTTTTTACTTTTTAGTCTTACGTTTGCATGACGTAGTTTGGGCACGATGTCAGCAGTGTAACGGATTTTCTGTATGTGGCTATTGAGTATTTATGGTGTGATTCACTTGAGAAGGGCTGAAATTGCAGCCGAAACGTTGTGAAATTAAATAAATTATATTTTGGCCAGTCGGGTCGAGAGAATAACGACTTTGTTTTGAATTATTATACTGGCGATAGAACTATTTGTTTTTATTTATAAACGTTTATTTAACGTTTATTTAATATTTCTTTTACATTAATAATTTATTTGCAATAATGATTTTAAAAAAAACATTTATTTAACACCTTGTCACGGCTCGACGCCCTTTTGTTACTAATTGATTTTAATCTTGCGAGCCTTTACTTTTACATTTATTTAACATTTATTCGATATTAATTTAATATTTATTTTACATTACTTATTCATTTGCAATAATAATTTTAAAAAACATTTATTTAATATTTATTTGACATTAATTTAATATTTATTTTACATTACTTATTCACTTGCAATAATAATTTGAAAAAACATTTACTTAATATGTATTCGACATTAATTTAATATTTATTTTACATTACTTATTCATTTGCAATAATGATTTGAAAAAACATTTATTTAATATTTATTCGACGTTAATTTAATATTTAATTTACATTACTTATTCACTTGCAATAATAATTTGAAAAAACATTTACTTAATATTTATTCGACCCGGGTGAATTTCGTAATGAGCCGGCACTGGTTTCTGACATTCACCGGACATTAAGAAATATTATATCACATATCCAATTCAAAATTGTATTACTCTTTTTAAACTGAATTTGTTTCTTAAGATGATTTTTGAAAAATTATATAT
>JASTWK010001021.1:0-56624 GCA_030770225.1 Temnothorax unifasciatus | reverse complement strand
ACAGCTTGATATCTCGAAACTATTTTATTCATTTTAAAGATTTAGATCTTTTAAATTGTATGGATCTAAAATCTTTTAAGGGGTTATATCCACTTAGGAGGCAAAAAAAACAGCGATTTTTTAAGAATTTATCCTGGAAAGGCATTTTAATTTATAAACACAAAATTTTACACACTTATTGTAGTCACTTTTAAGTATAATTTCAATTTTTTGTTTAAAAATAATGATGTTTACGGCCGCTATAGCCGACGTCCGGGAGCATTTCGGTGTCTTGCGGTGACCACTCTATCTCTGGACTGAATCATCTGAAATCAAAAAACCAAAAAGATTTCGTTAATATAATATATTATCTAGTATTTGATCGGAAGCAAAAAGCAAAATTTTAATTTAACAAAAATGGTGGCTTCTAAACAAACAAAAAATTTACAGCAAAAATCGAATTTTTTGTTTTAGAAGCCGCCATTTTTTTAAAATTAATATTTTTGCTTATTCCTTCGATCAAATACTAGATAATATATTATATTAACGAATCTTTTTGGTTTTTTTGATTCAGATGATTCAGTCCAGAGATAGAGTGGTCACCGCAAGACACGTTTTTTTAGAGATGCTCCCGGACGTCGGCTATAGCGGCCGTAAACATCATTATTTTTAAACAAAAAAAATTTGAAATTATACTTAAAAGTGACTACAATAAGTGTAAAATTTTGTGTTTATAAATTAAAATGCCTTTCCAGGATAAATTCTTAAAAATCGCTTTTTTTTTGCCTCCTAAGTGGATATAACCCCTTAAACTACGATATAGTATCAAGGTATTTGTCCATCCACAAGAATCGGGTGTAACGAGAAAACAAAAGAGAATACGACGTGGATGGATCAACTTTAACATTTTAAGGGAAACTCCTTTAAGTCAAACGGGCCACAGTAATAATTGTGCCGCAACCAACAACGTAGAACACGTAACTTTACTTCCCTTAATGACACTCTATCCATAAAAAAAAAATTTCAACTTGATATCACAAATTTACGGAAATGAGGGTAATCACGGAGATTTGTTAAGATAGAAATTGGTAATCACTTTTGGATACTTTAGAGACTTTAGAGAAAAATAGGACTCTATAAGCTATCGAATGGGCGGCAGTGTGGTCTAGTGGTAGAGCGCCAGACTCGTAATCTGAGGACCAGGTTCGAGTCCACTAGAGCCATGTAACATGGAAAGTTTTTTCCGAAAACTGCGCCCTCCGTGCAAGATAGGCTCTTGTCCGGAGCAAACTAGACTCCATCTTTCGGAAAGAGACGTTAAGCCGTTGGTTCAAAAGGGTTAAGTGAGAGAAGAAAGGGTAGTATTGGATAAGAATGGAATAAAGGATTGGGAACGTCCCTACAAAACGCCTTGCAACCCTGAGGGAAGTCAATAAACGTATTTATCTTTATAAGTTATCGAATGACACCTTATTTATTACGTGTACTCTACGATTATTAGTTTCGAAGATATAAACGTTCAAAGTGTGAGATGTTTTCGTTGCTTCTGTGCTCCTGGATTTACTGTCCTACTTACAGTCGACAAGACGTAGTTCTACGTCAAAAATTATATTTTCGAATTCTATGGAAGGAAACTGATGCAGAAAGTAATAATAATGCACACCTGACTTATATGAATTGAGTTTAATTGAGTAAACACACAGAGAGAAACTTATAATGGGCGCAACGTACAAGGTACAGCCGAATCAGAGAGGTTAGATAGGCTCGGTGGCGAACATATAACGAAAAACGTCTGGTAACGACTCTAGAGATAATAAATCCAATTGATAAATAAGTCGATAAAGAAGAGCAAGCTGCAATACAGTAGAACTTCCTTAAATTTAACCGGATGGGGCGATAAGAGCGGAACACCAAAATTATGGAATACCCCCACCACAGAATGGACTGCCAATCATCGTGTACTTGCGGGAACGCGTGATATGGAAGGAGGCCAATTGTGATATGGAAGGGGTACGATATTAGTGTTTGTAAAAGTATGTGCACACAAATGTTATAAAATTTTAGAAATAATTTGTTAATTCGGCTAAATAAATGTTTGCAAGTCCATGATAGACAATTTAAAACATTTAATAAATTGAATAAATGAAAAAGAAGTGTTGTAATTTTGATTTCGTAGATGCTTCATGTGTCATATTTTTATTAGAAGCATCTGATAAAGAAATGTTTCGGACAAAACTAAGCTGTTTTCTTCTATAGAATTAATTCAAAAATATAATTTTTATAGGGGTTTTCATTAAAAATTTTAAAATTGATCTCTGTCTTATTTATGCAAAAAGAGTGGAAAGACCAACCTCCATTTCAGATTGAAGGCTCTTCAGATTCATACAATTCAAGATCTAAACCTTTAAAATCGATGAAATAGTTTTTGAGATATCGAGCTGTAAAAAGTTATGTGGGATACCCTGTACATAATGTTATATTGACACATATGATTATACAGGGTCATGACACTACAGCAATGGGTCTGTGCTTCATTTTTGCACTATTAGCTGAGCATAAGGACATTCAGGTATCTGTCAAGTGTGAATTGCCATTCTTGAGCAAACAATCAATTAATTCTAAAAGTTACTTATTAAACATACAGGGTGTGACTAAAATAAAGGGACAAACTTTAGAGGCGAGTTTTCCACACCAAAACACGAAAAGTAGTAATTATGCAGAAAACTTCAGAAGGTCACTTAGAAGGGTGACTTTGACAACATACGTCAAAATCAAGGTTATCGGAAGGTGGTCCGTATCTCTGCATAATTACCAAAAAAGTTTATATCAACATATATATCTATAAACCCACTGTTAGGTATTTTGATATACAGCTCAAACAAATGTTTATTAATGGAAAATAAAAATAATATCTATTATTATTTAATGGTATTTATTTCAATTTTTAATTACAACAAATGTTCAAAGTGTCTCCCATTTAATTCAATACACGCATGAACACGTCGGTTCATGGACTGCCACACTCTTTCAAAGATCTCGGAGCGGTTGCGAGTTGCGAATAGTTTCACAAGCAGCAAAGATGCATTGGCATAGCATATCTTCGTTTTCGAGTTGAACTTCATATAAACTAAGGACGATCAACTAAGAACACTTAGTCTTCACAGTTAAAAATCTAAAGGATTGAGGTCGGAGGATCGTGGAAGCCATGCAACTGGTCCTGCGTCCTGCTCTACCTATCCATCTATCGAAGTAATTATCAATGTAACAATGCATTACATAGTGTCAGCTGTCCGCCACGAACGCGCGACGGTACGCACGCAACACGGGCGGTATGACGGGAGGCGCGCGGCGCGGGCGGCAGCGCGGTATCGATCGGCGAGAAGGTTCAGCGCGCGCCTGCTACGCGGCGCATCACCGGTAAATTCTCTCGTAAGGAAGATTTGACATCAACCTTTATATCAAGGGCAGCTCAGCAAGGCTTCTCCAGCGATTTTCGAGAACGCCAGTCAGGGTGTGCTCACTACCAGGGCCCCCGACATAACCCTCTTTTGATACGGAGCGTGCTTCTTCCGGGCCTTCGTTTACACCTGCATTGCAGGGCAATAACTCTCTTCGGTAAGAGTCGACAGACACCCTGCCGCAGAGAGGTTTTCGGGGTCATAGTGACCCAGCCCGTCAGGCAACACCGAATCCGGTGGAGACCAAGACGCTGCCTTCTCCAAGTCCGATCTCGGCTCCGATTCCTGATCCTGAAGATAAGTCGGAGGGTCCAATCCTGATTTCCAAGGTGGAGACTTTTCTACCGTGGAAGCTTATCCCGGTTACCATTCCGGTTTCTGAGACCAAGACGAAGTGGAAGCTTACCCCGGTTACCATTCCGGTTCCTGAGACCAAGACAAAGGATCCATTCCCGATCTCCAAGGTGGAGACTTTTCTACCGTGAAAGCTACACCTTATCAATCTACTAACCCGAGTACCGTGCATCCGGCATTTACCTAATCCGAGCGATCCTGGGAATTCTGTGGCAACACAGACGGACTACGTCCTTAAGGGGATGCTGGAGTGGCAAGAATTACCGACATTTTTTTCAGGACGCTAAACTTTGAATTGGCTTTACGGAATTGAAAATTTTTTTTACAGAATTAAAGTACGCATAAAAACGAAGGGTGCTAGCGTTGATTTTACATCAAAAAACGAAAAAAAAATAAAAAAATTATATGTATGACGTGACAACATTTGCTGCACATAAAAATTTAGACTTTGTACGTATAAAATAAGCATACATCACCCTCGGAAATACAATAAAGAAGAATCCTGTGCTTGCAGAAATGAGCTGCGAGCTTTAGTATAAGAGAACAATTGCCTGAAAATCTCATATGTATTTTTGCGTGCGGAGTAGTATTGCGTGTAGCGAGAGATAGCGCAGCAATCGAAACAAGGACAGATGCCTCTCGTTAGACAAGGGCAGATATAGGCCGGTAATATAGAAAATGATAGAAAACGAATTAGAACGGAACTAAAAATGTTCGACATTACCGACATCGAGGAAGTTCGGCTGTCACTCCAGTAACCCCTTAAGGGGATGCTGGAGTGGCAAGAACCGACATTTTTTTGGGAGGGCTAAACTTTGAATTGGCTTTACGGAATTGAATTTTTTTTTTTACAGAATTAAAGTACGCATAAAACAGAGGCCGCTAGCGTTGATTTTACATCAAAAACGAAAAAAAATAAAAAAATTTTATGTTTGACGTGACAACATTTGCTGCACATAAAAATTTAGACTTTGTACGTATAAAATAAGCATACATCACACTCGGAAATACAATAAAGAAGAATCCTGTGCTTGCAGAAATGAGCTGCGAGCTTTAGTATAAGAGAACAAATTGCCTGAAAATCTCATATGTATTTTTGCGTGCGGAGTAGCATTGCGTGTAGTGAGAGATGGCGCAGCAATCGAAACAAGGACAGATGCTTCTCGTTAGACAAGGGCAGATATAGGCCGGTAATATAGAAAATGATAGAAAACGAATTAGAACGGAACTAAAAATGTTCGACATTACCGACATCGAGGAAGTTCGGCTGTCACTCCAGTATCCCCTTAAGACTCCTCCACGACCTCGACTTTCTCGGGTTCTATACCTTCCACTCCAAGAAGTAAGCCAGGGACTCCTGGACGAAATCTATTTATCCCACGGAAGAATTTTTCCCAGAAGAAGAGGGTTCTAATTAAACAGTTATTTGGAGACATCTAAATGAGAATTATACACTACACAGTTGTAACCTACACTATCACCACGATCACCTATCCGTACACATTGAAGAAGTATTTTATATGTATATAGAGCATGAATAAACATAGCGAGATTATATCTAACTAAAAGAATCGTTATTGTGTGAACCGACGCATCTTTACCTGATATCTTACCTCATACATAGTATTTGTACAAGAAAATAGTCACAGAATAAATAGATAAGTTAGACAAGGACTGACAAGCAATCGCTCCGATTGTAAATAGTGAATTTATAGCATTTATAAACGTTTTGAGCTGTATCTCAGTAACAGTGGATTTGCAGATATATGTTGATATAAACTTTTCTCATGTTTTGGCGTGGGGGCATTCCATGCCAATTTGCGAGGGGTTAAACCTCGACCTTTTTATTTTTTATGGCGGCTCGATTTTTGGCAGGTCTTTACTAGTACTAAACCCATGTAAGAGCGTTTCTATATAATTAGTCTATATAATTAGCAGAATAATTAGTCAAGTTGACTTACTGGTTATACTGTGTTGAAGCACGAATCTGCTCGAGGCGCGCAAGTCAGTGCGAAGCCATGGTATCTCTGTCTGCCTTACAAAAAATCTATAAACAATTCTCAAATTTTTTGCGCAACTTCGGATCGGTCTTAAAATTTTTCTAATATTCCCCAGAATATTTCTTATAAATTTCAAAAAAATAAAAAATGGGGTTTTTAAAATAATCAAATTTTTTGTGTTTTTTAACTCTATTTGTTTAACAATATTATTATTAAAACTTTGAGTAATTTTTTTTTAAATATGATCAAAATAGCATATTTCAATAAATTTTTTTCTTAGACATTGTCTAATAGATGATCTTGCAGTCTTTATTTTGCGCAGGCTCTATTTCGGAAACGCTACATTTATTATATTAGAAACGCTCTTACATGGGTATAGTACTCGTAAAGACCTGCTAAAAAACGAGCCGCCATCAAAAATAAAAAGGTCGAAGTTTGACCCCTCGCGAATTGCTGTGGAATGCCCCATATATATGTGTGTGTGTACATATATAATATAGAATTGGCATATAAAAAAATTGTCAAAACGTGTGACCGAATGCCGACCCAAGTAGTAGTATACTAATGCTCCGCAAGGTTGCGCTTTTATCTCACGGGACTCACACGTACACGGTACACTCACACGTATTCACACATACACGTCCCCAGTCTGCAATCTCTCCTCCCGTGATCTCCTCTTCCTTAAGCTTCGGGTATCTTGTGATTGCAATTATGTCACTTATAGGTACCTATAGGTATACTATTACGGGCCTCAGTTTTTGACGCATATCCAAACGTATAGTTCGGCCTCCTTATTTCTATTCTTTTACCTGAAACGTACAAAAATCTACTGTAGCGTTACACCGACTTTGGACATACAAAAATCCTCTAATTGGCGCGCGCAACATGTCGATACACAGCACAAATCGGCGCAAAGCAGAATAATAGTTAACTTACTGGTTATAGTGTGTTGAAGCTCGAATCCGCTCGAGGCCCGCCGTGCGTAAGTCCGTGCGAAGCCGCGGTTCTGTTTGCCTTACAAAAAAATTTACAAATTTTCTGCGCAACTTTGGACCACTCTTGAAATTTTTTAATACTTCCTAAAATATTCTCTATTTTCTAAAAAAAAATAGAAAATGGGGTTTATGATCAGATATTCAAATTTTTTGTGTTTTTTTTTTTTAAGTTTATTTGTTTAACAATATTATTATAAAAATTTTGAGTAATTTTTTTTTAATGATCAAAATAGCGTATTTTATGTTGAATGAATTTTTTTCTTAGATGTTGTCTAATAGGCAAAAAAATTCATTTAAGATCTTGTAGTCCTTATTTTGCGCAAGCTCTATTTCGGAAACGCTACCATTTATTATAGAAACGCTCTTACATGGGTATATAGTATTCGTAAAGACCTGCTAAAAAACGAGCCGCCATAAAAAATAAAAGGTTGAGGTTTGACCCCTCGCGAATTGGCGTGGAATGGCCATACATTGTGTGTGTGTGTATATATATATATATATATATATATATATATATATATATATATATATATATATATGAGGCATTCTCCGTGAAATCAGACACTTCCCCCTGTCCAAAAATTGGGGTCACCTAAAAAATTCATTCGGGGCTCATTTTATAGCTACACATATGTAGTTTTATTTGAGCTGTGGCCTTTTGAAAAATCAACATGGCGGACCCCAATATGGTGGCCGAAGTCTGCGGGTAACGAGGTACGACAGATGAAATCGTTACTTGGAAGTTATAAAACAGTCTGTTAATGGGTTTATTTAGTAGTTAGCATTGAATCCATGAAAAAAATGAATTTTTAGTTTGTCCAAAACCAATATGGCGGCCAAATTAATCCGTAAAATGCTAAAAAATAACTATTTCGTTCTTTAAAAATTACAAACTGCGTTCAATTTCCATGAAAATTTATATCATGATACATTTTGGAGATGTTGAGCGTAAATTAACAATTGGGACGTCGTATTTGAATATGACGAAACCCAATATGGCGGCTGTATATTCAAAAAATGCTAAAAAATAATGACGTCGATATTCAAATCATACAGACCTCGTTCTAATTATTATTAATTTGAGTGTACGGTATTTTTTAATTGCTGCTCATCAACAAGAATGTTTAATTTCAATATGTCGAAACCAACATAGCGGCCAGTTTTATAAGTAAAATGCTGAAAAATGATTATCTTGTGAAATGAAACATGGTTGATCAAATATGGCCGCTAGATTAAAAAAAAAAACAGATTAAAACAGTGATCGTTTTTAAAACTTACAAATTTGTGTTATTTATCACTTATTGAGCGCTGCAGTATTTCCTCGTTGCTAGTTTCTCATTAAGATATTAAAAAGTGCAATATAATGGATTTTATATGGCTACGTAAGTCTGCGAAAAACGTTCTAAAACAGTTTCTGTAAATAGTTATTTTCACGACTATTCCTCGAGCTACACTTTATTGCAGGTAGTTTTCAAAATTTGTTTTCACAATTACTGCTTGCAGTAAGTTGAGTTCGGGTGTTCGCAAACAGTCGTTCTCACGACTGCCTTCACTGGCAGGACAATCTGTCTCTCCTGCCTTCACTGGCTGGACAGTCTGCCTCTCTTACCTTCACTGGCCGGACAATCTGGCTTTCCTGCCTTCACTGGCTGGACAGTCTGCCTCTATAGCCTTCACTGGCCGGACAATCTGTCTCTTCTGCCTTCACTGGCTGGACAGTCTGTCTCTCTTGACTTACTGGCTCGAAAGACTACCTGTCTTGCCTTCACTTACTTATTCAATGTCAAAATGAAGAAAAGTTCATATTTTGTCGACCAGTGTAACCAGAAATGTACTTAAGTTAACCAAATGAGATGATTTTTTATTGGTTTATGGACTTATTCAAATACTAAGGCATATATGCCGTATCTCTTAAACTAGATCTGATAGACCACAAATCTGACGGTATAACTTGGATTCTGCACCACACAATTACCTAGGAACACTTAAGAAATCGTAAGCAACAAAATGTGTAATTGGAAAGAGTTTGTATGATTTGAATATCGACGTCATTATTTTTTAGCATTTTTCAAATATACAGCCGCCATATTGGGTTTCGTCATATTCAAATACGACGTCCCAATTGTTAATTTACGATCAACATCTCAAAATGTATCATGATATAAATTTTCATGGAAATTGAACGCAGTTTATAATTTTTAAAGAACAAAATAGTTATTTTTTAGCATTTCACGGATAATTTGGCCGCCATATTGGTTTTGGACAAACTATAAATTTATTTTTTCCATGGATTCAATGCTAATTACTAAATAAACCCATTAACACACTGTTTTATAACTTCCAAGTAACGATTTCATCTGTCGTACCTCGTTACCCGCAGACTTCGGTTATCATATTGGGATCCGTCAAGTTGATTTTTCAAAAAGTCACAGCTCAAATAAAACTACATATGTGTAGCTATAAAATGAGCCCCGAATGAATTTTTTAGGTGACCCCAATTTTTGGACAGGGGGGGTGTCTGATTTCACGGAGAATGCCCCATATATATATATATATATATATATATATATATATATATATATATATGTGGATAACTAGATCCACAGATCTAGATGCGGGCAGCATCTAGGGATTATGCCTGAACGCCTCTAAGGCCGTATCCTCTCTAGTCAAAGGTGGCAATGATATCTCTAGGAGTCTCGTGAGTCGAAAGGCTCAAAACAATGTGACACACTACTAGGCGGCCGGTCCTCGCGGGCCGGTCGTCGCATGAGCCCGGTTTGCCGTACGGCGCCTCTGCCCGTCGTCGGGATCTCACGGCACGGCGTCTAACGGTCGAACATGAGTTTCGCGAGTTCGATGTCGAGACTCGGAATCGTCTGATAAATATATATATATATTGTGACGTGACAAATCGCGTCTACCAACCGGACGAGCTCGGCCGAGGATAAAGTGGAAGGTGCTTCCTCGCTCGGAGCGGGGGAGGGCAATTGCGCTGCTTCGGCGGAATTCGTATTAATTAATTAGCGTTACTAAGATTATTTTAAGGGGATTGCCGGTGGTGACCGGGTCACTATGTAACGGCCTTGGGTCGCCACGAGGGAGAAATCGGAAGACACAGCCAAGGAAACGACCGAGGGACGTGACTGTCAGTTGAGTCGCGCTCGGACCTCCCCGCAAGCGCAACATCAAGGGCCACCGTACGAGATCCAATCTCGAGCTCGGCTACCGCAGAAGTTGGAAACTGAAGGACGCCCTGACGAAGTACGGCCCTGTGGCTGCCGCCCCAAGAGGCTGCCAGTGGACGTGGCCATGGTCCGGCCAGCCTGGCCCACGTAACTCCGGCCAAATAATCGGGGCCCGGACAACCGGATTATTTAAAGGAGCCGCGCCGAGGCAAAATTAATTTAAGCCGCGCCGCAGAAAGGAGCGGCGCCAAGCGCATGGAAGCGCGCTCGGATCGGCGGACACTACAAACGGCGCGCTACTGCGCAGGCGCGGGGAACCGGCACAATCTCGGCAGGCCATTGTTTTCTCACTGTCGTGCTAGACCGAGTGAGGCAAACATCCTTCGACGACCGATCCGGAAACCTTTGCGTAGGACATCGTTTTGTAAGGTCACCACTCTGGCGTCCCCGCGTAAGTGAGGATTCGTTCAAGGCGGGTGGCCCTTGGTTCCCTTGGAAAAGTTGACAATATCTATTACCTGGAGAATGAGCGCCTATTGTTACCTTGCGCTCTATACCTTGTCAAAAAGTCTGGATTGGAATCCACTAAGGTAGCCCCGCCGAGAAAGAGTCCTCCAGTAAGTAGAGATCTAGTACGCCCTCCCCAGGAACACCATCGCGGACGACAGTCACTTTGCGTATTCGTTAGTGTGTATGGTATTCGTGATAAATGTTAGAGTCGCTATCGCGCTATTGTGTGTATGGTATTTGTAATGAATTCCGTTTGATCTCTTCCTGGTCGTCCTCCGGCGTGAAAAGTCGCGTTGTTTCCGCGCACCTTTGGCTACCGTATAAGACTGACGAAGTCCCGGCCTGAGCCTCGAGAATTGAGAGCAGCGGCGCAAGAGAGGAGTCCGTACGCCGGTGAGGTTGCCTTGAACTCTTTGTAAAGCCACAAACCAGCCCTCCGGGTCACGTTCCCGCTCTGGTGCCGACTCGCGGTTTATTAGTGAACATCGCCGAAAGGGCGTAATTTTTGGTGTTAGCGTTGGCGGTCGATATTAGGCGAGGAGCTCCGGGATAGTTTTGTCGGTTAAAGGGGTCATCGATTACCGCAGGCTTCTGGAGATCGCGACCGTGAGTGGACACAGACGAGTCTTCGGTAACGGTCGAAGTACGGGAATCGCACATTCACCATTAAAGTCGTGCGGTGTACTCGCGTTTGCTTTCGCGTTCGCGTTCCCGATTTTGCGTTGCATTATTTCGCGTTCTATTTTGCGTCCCAGTGAGAAATGACCCATCGAATCGACGTCTAATTGACGTCGAAAACATATATCGAAAAGTAATTGAAATATTCATCGATTTCTATTGATTTAGCACAACTTTCGATGACTTTTCGACTCAGAATAAATCGATTTCGACTCAATATTGATTATTATTTCCTCACTGCAGATATGGGCCGATTCACCGTCTTCGATTAACATAATCTTCCGATTAAACTTTTCGGCTCTTTCTAAGGGGGAGAGATCCATAGACTTGCAAGTTGCAAGGAGAAGACGGATGAATTGATGAGGGGGATTATTTAAAAATAGGAGAATATCTCTTGGAGATTGAGAAAAGGTTTCCTCAATGTATTTGACTAAATACGAGGCTTTACTAGAATAATCCGCAATTACATATTACATGGTTAATATTTTGCATTGGGTTGCCGTAAGGACAGCGTTTGACTGTTGACAAAGAACGAGACGTCTGTCGTAGCGTGGACATAAAATAAAGCATACATAGAAAAACGTAAGACGTAAAAGATTATACAATATATAGCCTTTTGCGACTCACGTTTTTCTCTACCTTATTTTAGCCTATCAACAGCCTTTCAAAGTTCCGATTACGGACTTATATCCAATTGCAGCACTGCTGTTTGGCACCGTCGGCGCTCAACAAAATATTCAAGTCGTTGCTCGATTACCGGATTGTTTTCGCATGCGCAGCAAATGGCGGCTCATACATATAACGCAAGTAATAAAAAGCCGTGTTCAACAAAGAAAACTACTTTGCAATTGTTGTAAAATTTGTGAATGTGATTGGTGTATGCTTTTAATTTTGGCCGAAACTAAGAGTAATACACCAATCAAATTTACGAATTTTACAACTGAAGTTGCAAAGCAGCTTTCTGCTGAACACAATTATAATTAGTATAATGCCTGTATATAGGTGCCTATGTATAAAAACTTTTTTACTTTCTGTCTTTAATATTTATTTTTAATGATTTAATTTTTTTATTTAATTTTTAATAAGTTCAATTATTAATATTTATTTTATAATTGAACTTATTTTTTATTTTGATAAATGTAAGTACAAATATCTTATTAATATTTAATATTAATAATTTAATTAAATTGCTTAATTTAACTTCTTGTTTAATAAATGAGCGTATGTAGTACTGAAAATGTACCTATTATATAATATTTTAATTTTTAAAATTGTCAAATTACAAACAGGAATTTTGTTGTGACTTTTACAGTTATAAAGTAACTATAGTTACTTTATAAATATATTTAATGGAAATGAAAGCCTAAAAAAATTAATATCGTAACGCAATTATTATAATGCTCAAATCATAAAATATTTACATTATCCATGTCTGCCAATACAATATAATTTTTTATTCATATTGCATTCTATATAATAGCAATGTTATTATATATTTGACAGACAAATCAAAATAGCTTCGAATCGATATCGAAATGATGAAATATCGATGTCTTAACAGAAAATACATAATTTGCTTGTTTACAGTCTGGCGCGATGAATGTATGTCACAAATAATCTTTTCTTTTAAAAAATGTCATAAAGCACAAACATCGAAATAAGCTTCAAATTTCGAGCATTATTTCAATATAATGTAATATCAATGATTTCGACGTCAATTAGACGTCGATTCGATGGGTCATTATTTTGCGTCGTCCGAAGTGTTCTCGCGCGTGTCATATCTTCGTGTTAATAGTCGTACTATATTTTGCGTTGTGTTTAGAGTCTCGCGCCTTCCGCAAGCGTATTATATCTTGGCGATAGAACTCTGCGCGCTGAGCGTGGCGCAGTACTGATTTCCTACTCGATTGTATTTCACTTTCAGTTCTCTTACTTGTCCTGTTAAATTCTGTTTAATGCTATTGACTATTATTATTTTGCGTTTACTTCCTTGTAACACGTCATTTTCTAATTAACGATTTCATCTAAAGTTCCGTTAATCCTCATTTCCAACTGCACATTAATTCAATGCTGTAATTTTACCTACTCTAGTATTCCAATTCAGTTCCAATTGTTATTTAATTTCTACTATATTTAATCATTCTGTTCCGATTCATGTCTGATTTCCGTTATTCTGTCATTTGATTCAGTTTTCTTGAACTGCGATTTCACAGTATTGCTAAGTATTGTTACTAATTATTATTAAATATCTGAGTGTTGCTTAACCGTTATCCCGTTGAAATTTTGCGCTGCCCCTTTATCAACCCCGCCCATCGCCGTTAGGTTGAGCTGGCCGATCTCGCACGTCTGACTAATTACGCTATCGGGTTTATTTTCAAGTTTTCGCGATTTTAATATAAATTCGTAAACGCGAGCGTCTGGCGCTTACGCGTCTGGCGCCCACTTTGATTTTGAGTATAATTGTCAGACTGTGCGGAGAGACCAGTAGGAGAGGCCCGTCATCCTTCTCTCTTCACCCTCCCTTTTGATCCATCTTGCGTCTCGGGCATTATTACCGAGTAAAAAGACGTGACAATACACATTTTTAAACGAATTAAAGGAGACATTTGTGAAATAAATATTTTTAGAACTTTTGGGAAAATATTTGTTTCTACATAAAAACATTAACATATATGACAAGAATTGCCTTTTAATTAACGATAATGATACAGGATCGTGTCAGGAACGAAGTCGATACTGCTTTGCAAGAGAATGATGAGAGATATACTATGAAATTATTGCAAGACCTACCATATTTGGATAGATGTATAAAGGAAGCGTTACGCTTATATCCTAGCGTATTTCTAATATCACGATATCCTGCGGAAGACGTAAAATTACGTATGTATCTAACCAATTTCTTATTGTTTACATTTTTTAATATAATATATTGCTCAACATTTTCATTAAATGTATAAGCTCAAAATACGCATAAAATACAATATTTTTATATATTGCAAAAATTTAAAAATTTATATTAGTTTTATTAATAAATTTATTTATATAATATTTTTAAAAAAATTTTATACATGCTACACATAATACAACATATATAATATTTTCCGATAATAATGTTAAGCAAATGACACTTAATACAATTTAAATAGGGGAGACCGAGGCGAAGTCGTCACTATTTTTTCTGTGCCGATTTTTAACAACAAAACAAATAATTTTAGTAAAATGTGGTATACCGTTGTAAAGAGAACCCTTGGCTACAAAATTTATAAGGGCATTTTTGGTTTACATCGCTTTGTTCAACCGGTATAAAGTAAAAACGACAAAGGTGCAAAAATTGAAATGTCAAAATTGCCGGGGCGGAGTCGTTACTCCATTCTAGGACTGCATTTTAAATAAAAATAATTTTGATTATGAAAAATAATAGGATACATTTTATTATTTTTTAATAGAAAAATGGAAACATTAATTAAAAACACGATAGCGGAAAATAATTACAAGAAAAATGCACACACTTATGTGCCCTACGCTCCCACGTTTCTCGTCAGCTCTATTTTGTCATCTCTGAGCACACGCAGCATATATTATCCAAGTCTTCGCCGAAATCCGACCACTGCTGCTTCTTTGACTTTGATTTTCGTCCGAAGCCTCCATGATATGGCTTGGTGACGATTTCACCCCGGACACAGATTTTAAGTTTGATCGCTTACGAAATATTAGAAATCAACAAAAATAAAAATTTTTCAGCATGCATTACTCTTCAGAATCTACTTATCTCGAGATTTAGAGAGAAAATAATATTTAAAATATTTAAAATTTTCGACGCGCAAAAAAATTTTACTTTTGACCTCCGAAAACACGTTTGCCTTAATGGAAATCACAACATGGCATATAATCTCATTAAATTCCGTTGGTCACATGGGTACCATAAGTAGTGTTTACAATATTAATAGCGAGTTCACACGACATACAGATTTCGAGATAATTGTAGTGACGACTCCCCCGATCTCCCCTACATTCTATTTTTTATTGCTTCTGTAATCTTTCAAAATTTTATATACATAGCTATATCTAATGCAACATACAATATTTTCAGAAAATAGTATTAAACTAACAATTTCTTAATAAAATTTAAATATTAATAGGCATTTATTTCTATGTTATATTAGATGTACATTTATTTTAAATTTTAATAAAGTTTTCAAATATTATTTATAAATCTTATTGTATAATAAACTTTTCAGAGTCATATTTAGTACCGGCTGGAACATTCGTGTCTCTTAATATTTACGCGGTCCACAGAGATCCAAATTTTTGGCCAAATCCAGAAGTATTTGATCCCGATAGATTCTTGCCTGAGAAGATCCGAAATCGTCATCCTTATTCGTATTTACCGTTCAGTGCTGGACCACGTAACTGCATCGGTAATCTATAATTTTTTATATTCTGATAAATATATGTATAATACCTTGTTACATAAACTGATTTTTATACGGAACCAATTATAGGTCAACGATTTGCTATGCTGGAATTGAAGGCGATGATAGCTCCTCTGATACACAATTTCTACTTGGAGCCTATTGATTATTTAAAGAATCTTCGGATGCAGGTTGATTTGATACTTCGCCCTGCTCATCCACTTCGTGTAAGATTTATACCTGTCTGTAAAGGGAACTCAAGCCTTTGAAGCAAATAGCGATTTAATGAACATCGTAGAAGGCAAATTAAAAGAAAGGCTCTATTTGCCTACAATTTGATTGCCAATAGTGTCGTACTGTTAACACTTTATACACGTGTCATTACAATATTATATAGTTATAAAATTAAAATATAAATACAGTACAATAAATATAAAATATATACAAAATTCCTACGATTTTACTATTTTATATGTACAATATAGTGGTGTGTGCTATGTATTTGTACGTATAATATAGTCGTGTATGCAACTTATATACGTGCAATATCACGTTGTGTACGATATGCGCAGGCGATGTTGTTGGCAATCTTCTTACAGGCAAAGAAGATTTTAAATTCCTGAAGGCAAAGATAAAAATATATTTTGCGTATTATGAATAATCTATATTATCTATAACATATATATATTCGATTTGTTTTAATCTTTAAAATACACGCAACCATTTAAAATATGTATACATACAACTTGTAAAGCATAAAAGAATAACATTTGAGAAAAGAATTATTATAGAAAGAACTATTATGTATATTATGTTGTATATATTAAATATGCACACTATGAAATATATGTATTGTGTACTTAGATATTATATATATTATATCGAAAATATACGGAATTTTTCTATGGAGTAAGTGAGGTCTATTTTAGTTCATTAAATGAAATTCTGTTCGCCAATATCTTTCAACTATGTCATTTTTCTTAACACAATTAATCGATTGCAGATAACATATCAAAAATATAGATAAGGTAACTGGGGGGAATATGCCACACTTAACAAAAATTTGATTATTTTCCTATTTTTTTATTCTCTTTGAAGTATCTTTGCATACTTGTCTTATTTTTTCATGAAAAATTTTTGATAATTATGTATAGTAATACGAACCACTCTCCGATGACCTTGACCTTGACATATGTTGTAAAGGTCACCCTCCTAAGTGACCTTCGGAAAGTTTTAGCCGTCGCTCGTTATTCGTTAAAAAGTTATTAACAAAAAAAGTTTCGAAAATATAGCAGCTATTTTGAGTATTGGAAAGCATAAATGACTAATGAAAAAGTCGAAATAGTTCACGCATACATTTTCCACGCGAAACGAGTTGTCACATGGATTAGTGGCGTACTTTATGAGCTCGTTTAAGTAGAGGTGATATTGAACAAGATAACCCAGGTAGCACATATTAGTTTTATATACGTTTTTTGAACGTATACATAGTTTCATAACCGTAAAGGACCATTAAGAAACGTTTGAACAAAAATGTTTTTGAAACCATGATTTAAGAAACGTATTTTTTACGTTTCTATACAGTAACAAAAATACCTATTTGTTACATTTTTCCTTTCAAAATTATAATTTGCTCTTTATCTATATATATATATATATATATATATATATATATATATATATATATATATATATATATATAATAGCTTTAATAGTTTTTTTTGAAACGTTTAAATTTATATTGCTCTAATTATTGCACGAAATAAATCATTTTATCCATGCACATATATCCACTTATTTACTTAAATTAATTTTGTCCTACCGGTCTTAATCTATTTGCCATCGGACAAATCTGAGCTTAGAAAACTTCCAACAGTTGCAAAATAAACGTTCTGCTGAACATGGCCATTAAAATAGTATATTACACTACAAGGGCAGAAAGTGTGAGATTCCTGCACCGCGCGCCATAATGCCCGAGGCGAAGCCGAGGGCATGATGGCGCGCAGTTCAGGGCTCTCACACTTTCGGCCCGTGTGGTGTATACTATTTTTCTTGCTACCCGGTCGAAAGTACGGAACAATGATATGTATATATTAATAAGACATTGATGCCTGCCCCCGACATTTGCGGCACGAGCGAAGCGAGTGCCGCTGGTCGGGGGGGCAGGCATCAAGACATCTATAAATAAAGGTATAAATACACTTAACAAAAGAAATAGTATATATATTAAGACATGACTATTTTTTTTATTTTTATTTCACTTCAGTCACTGTCACTTTTTAAATAGTATTCAATAATAAACATTAGTTAATTAACTTTGAGGTTATACGAGCGAAAGTATAGCAAAAGTCTTGGGTACACCAATACACCAATACAACCAAATCTGAGAAATGTGACTCTTACATGAAGAGCTACAGAGGAAGGGATATTTACAGGAGCTTTACTGTAGTAACCGAGTTTGTCTCGCACGGTAGTATTGTACTCAGAGTTTCGTGTGTTGAGTGCCAGTGCATGCGACTAAGGCTGCGTTCGGAAACTTCACCCGGGTACACACGGCTATACTCCCTTCTCCTTCTAACTCTCTAAGATAGAAAGAGAAAGGAACATACTCGTGTGCACTCGGGTGGCGTTTCCGAACGCAGTCTAAGTTTTTACTCCCGCTATTGTAGATGGCGCGCGTATAGCTTAACCAATGCATAAAAGGTTAACTTTCTGCCGTGAAATCGGGGAAGAAAGTACGTACTTTCGACCAGGGTAGTAAGAAAAATATTTATCGTGTGTTCCGTTTTGAAGAATTTCCTGAACTGGTGCATCAGTAATGCAATTAAGTTAGACTGAGACAAGTATATTTTATTTCACTTTAACTTATTGCACGAATGTGCACCAGTTCAGGAATTTCTTCGAAAAAGAATAGACGTCATAGATGGTATATGCATAAAGCTTCTAGAACATTCTCACGCATGTCTCAAAGACGTCGTAAACACGTTCAAAAGTAGTAAAAAATAGATTTTAAATGTCTTTATCTAAAATGTCTTTATCATTAAAACAAAAACGTTTCTATAATAGTTCTTTAAACGTTATTTTATCACAAAAGAAACATTCCAGCGAACGTTTTTTGAATGGACATTTTTACTCATGAGAAACGTTTTCTAGAAATCGGTTATAAAACGTTTCGGAAAAACGCTTATAAAACATTTCTGAAACGTGTATGTGCTACCTGGGAAGTTAGTCGATCATCTGTGTGAATATTTGTGGCGATCGATATACAATAAACGAGTTCGTAAAGCACGCCACGAACCCATGTGACCACAGAAGGGCGGAACCTACTGTCTCCACGCATATACTTAAAAAAAGACTATTTTTGTGTCTAAAAAGTTTTAAATATTGAGAGACATAAACAACCAACATTACATCTTTTTTTTTAAGCAGAGAATACTTAGTTTCGCGTGAAAGTCGCTACTTTACCAAAACACAACATTTAAAGCAGTAAATAAAGTATTCTCTACTTCAGAAGAAAATTTACTTCTTTTGGTAAAGCAGCGACTTTCTCGTGAAATAAAGTATTCTCTGCTTTAACAAAAAGACTTCAATTTATCAACAATTTACTGTTTTAAATGTTGTGTTTTGGTAAAGCAGCAACTTTCACGCGAAACAAGATATTCTCTACTTAAAAAAAAAAGATGTAATATTAGTCATTTATGCTTTTCAATACTTAAAATAACTGCTATATTTTCGGAACTTTTTTTAACTTTTTCGGTCTGTTCTACCCCTATTTCATATAATTCTAATTCTAATTCTTTAAAATTTGGGTGATTAGTTCTTGCGGTACAAACAATTGAAATTTCGGAGACTCCGTACATACATGGAAGCCTTATAAAAGTGGGTCTAATCAACCAAATCTTAAAAAATTATATATGAAATAGGGATAGAATAGACAGAAAAAAATGATAAAATTAGAAATAGTCTGATATCTCAAAATTTGTGGAAGTTATAGCTATCACAGACATTTCTAAAAAAATAATAGATCTTTGATCGCATATAAAGCTAGGTCTAATCAACCAAATCTTAAAGAATTGTATATGAAATAGGAGTAGAAAAGACTGAAAAATATAATAGAATTAGAAATAACCTGATATCTTAAAATTTGCGGAAGTTATAGCTACCACAAACATTTCTCAAAAATTTTAATTTAACATCTACTGTTGTGCTCGATTGTTGGTCTTTATTCCTATTTTATTTTGACATACGAGCGATTACTTTATTTATCTATTTTTCAAAAAATTGAAAATTTATCAAAAATGAACCCTTTTACCGATCTTTGCCAAATTCAATACCAACCTTTCTTTAATGATACTCTACATTTAAAGAAAAAATTGACACCGATATCTCCAAATTTACGGAAGTTAGAGCATTGACACCCAGAAGAAGATCGATGGAGCTCGTAAAATTATTGTACAAATTAATAATTTGTACACTCTTTTTATTATATTGGCAATTTTTTCTAATTTTATTATATTTTTCGGTCTTTTCTACCTCTACTTTATACATAATTCTTTAAAATTTGAGTAATTAGTTCTTGCGTTACAAACATTTAAAATTTTGGGAAATCCGTACATACATGGAAGCCTTGTAAAACTGAATCTAACTAAATCAACGAAATCTTAAAGAATTATATATGTTACGGGCAAAGTCCGCATGGTGTGCAGTGTCGGCATTGCCCGGGCAATGTCAGCATTGCACAACACGACTGGGCAAAGTAGTTTATTAGCGGACATTGCCCGGTTTGATGTGGGCAAAGTTAACACTGCCCATCCAGCGATGGCAATGTCAGCAACGATTATCACATTGCGGACTTTGCTCGGTTCCAAGTGGGCAATGTCGACAACGCTAAATCTCCGTGGGCTAAACTGCGCTAAATGTCCGTCCATTTAGCGCAGCTTAGTCCACGAAGATTTACCATTGTTGACATTGCCCACGGAGTTCGTAGTAGTCTAGGTAATTCTTCGCAGCCGTGTGTACAGTTACAACCTTTTAGATAGAGAAATGTTAGATCTTAATGGCAATCCAATAAATAAATAAAATTGAATGTATTATTTTAAAGTTGTGATTTTCATTAAAGCAGATATTTTGTATTTAACTATTTAAAGCGCGTCACTAACCTACATAGGTTAGTTGACGCGTTTTAAAAGTTTATTTAACTGTTTAATGATTTTCGTTAAAGCAGGGCACACACACACGTGTGTATGTCCTGCTTTATAGAAGTTGTGATTTTCGTTAAAGCAGGGCACACACACACGTGTGTATGCCCTGCTTTATAATTGTAAGTGATATGTAAGTGCTTTATTATTCTAATAAAATAGAATTAATAAATTTTTTAATTTAGCATGGAGTATTAGCAAATACATTTAAGTGTAGTCAGTGCGATAACGATTGGAACCAAGTACCAGTTTTCGCACTTTTGTAAAAATCACATTGTTTGCAGACACGTTTTTTATGTATATTTTTTATGTAATATCGTCTTCTACATCGATATGTTAATGTATCTTTATTACTGACTGTAGTCAGTGCGATAACGATATAAACAGTAATAAAGATACATTAACATATCAATGTAGAAGACGATATTACATAAAAAATATACATAAAAAACGTGTCTGCAAACAATGTGATTTTTACGAAAGTGCGAAAACTGGTACTTGGTTGTATTAATTGTATTTGCTAATCACTTAATTGTATTTGCTAATACGCCATGCTGAATTAAAAAATCTATTAATTCTATTTTATTAAGTTAGATGCGAAAATTTTAACAAGCCTAACATTATTGCACGTGCCATACGTACTTCACGTATGATTTTAGCGCGCTTTATTTATTTTATTCTAGTTTTTATTTTGCACACTAGTTTCAAATTGGCTAAATGGACGGACATTTAGCGCAGTTTAGCCCACGGAGATTTAGCATTGTCGACATTGTCCACTTGGAACCAAGCAAAGTTTGCGATGAGATAATCGTTGCTGACATTGCCATCGCTGGATGGGCAGTGTTAACTTTGCCCACATCAAACCGGGCAATGTCCGCTAATAAACTACTTTGCCCAGTCGTGTTGTACAATGCTGACATTGCCCGGGCAATGCCGACACTGCACACCATGCGGACTTTGCCCGTAACATATATAAAAAAATAAAAAAGTGTGCAAATTAGAAACTTGCACATTGCTTTCTCACCATTTTTAAGTGTGCAAATTAGGAATTTGCACACTGTTAAATTCATACAGTTAAATTCAACTCAATTTTGAATAATTTTTAACTATTCCATAGGTCGCCACTGCTCCTACTCAATATGTAGTTAATTTAACTAAAACAATGTTAATTTGACTAAACCAATGGAGTTAAAATAATTATTTTGTTTAAACTAATAAATTTTGACGCACATGGTAGTTAAAAATAATAAAATAAAAACTCATGGTATTGGTTTAAATTTCATCCTCTAACCTTTAACAGTGCAAAAAAGATGTTTGTGGATAAACCACGGACGCTGTTTGTCAACCTTGTCAGAAGGTTCAAGGCAGAGATCAATTTGAAATTAACGACTTCTCTTTGTGTAATCGACAATTATGATTTATTATGTCGTGGCCGAGGCGAGCTACCCAGGTAGCACATATTAGTTTCATATACGTTTTTTGAACGTTTCTATTGTTTCATAACCGTAAAGAACCATTAAGAAACGTTTAAACAAAAACGTTTTTGAAACCATGATTTAAGAAACGTATTTTTTACGTTTCTACAGACAAAAATATTTAGTAAATTTTTCCTTTCAAATAATTTGTTTTATCTAATATATATAATAGTTTTAATAGCCTTTTTTGAAACATTTAAATTTATATTGCACTATAATTATTGCATAAAATAAATTATTGCTTATATATATCCACTTATTTACTAAATTAATTTTGCCCTACCGGTTTTAATTTATTTGTCATCGGACAAAACTTTTTGGTTTATAGCATTTCATGTTTATAATATACATCTGTACACATGTGTGTGTCCTTGCATGATGTATATACATCAGCGATATAACGTGTGCGCATGCGCGAATTGATCATCCATCGATCGTCGTACATACGTCTCGATAGTCATTGTGAGTACCGGTACACTCTGGGTTTCTTTCGTAAAGTGAGAAATATATACTCTAGTCTACAAAAATAGAAGAATAAACTTTTAAGGTAAGGGTTGGTATATATATTTAAGTTCTATAGTGTATTAATTCTTTTTATTATATAAATTATGTATCGATAAATTCGTTTGATTCCTAACCTACATAACATATTTATTAAGTTACGTTTGTTTTGGACATTTTCGTGTTGAAAAGATCATTCTATCATCTTTTGGCATATAATGATGATGAAATAGTCTAGAAATACTGATAGAATTCTACTCTGTTACTCTACGTCTTAATTATTAAGGTACATCAGAATATAATAGATTATATACATTTTTTAAATATGAGCCAAGAAACAGAAGCAAATTCCTCAGTAAAAGGCAAACAAAGAGAAACTTAGAGAAGTATGTGCAAAGTTTACTGGTAGAATGTAACGAACCAGGCGGATAGTTCTACCTCAGAAGTTCTCTCACAACCATGTACATCACGTTCAATCACTAACACCCATTTAAATTTGGATCATTTAGACTTGAATCAGAACTTGGATTTGAATTCAGATCTATTATTGAAATTAAATACTCAGGAGCAACGTAATGATTGTAGAAACAAAGAATCAGTCCATGAAATTCCTGACGTGTTAGAGGAACCTGAGAAATTACATAATCCAAACAAAATCCTTTACTTCAACCAAACTGGCAGTCTTTATTTAAAAAGCACGACGCGTTTCAACCGAGATTCCGGTCCTTATCAAGTGCGTATATCACATTAAAACGCTTGCAAAACACTTCATTGAATACAGTGTGGCAGCAAAGAGTCTACGAACTAAACAGTGAATATAAGTAATCTACGAAATAATTATAATAAAGGAACAAAGAGAGCAACGCTTACATGTTTTGTGTATCGATGGTAATAAAACGATTTACGTGTCATCTTTATGTGGTGTTTGATGGTGCGATCACCTCAGATAACGACGGACGACTGAGTGGAAAAACAGAGGCAGAGGTAACCGAAAGCGCTTACATTAAATTTATTATTTTGTTATAGATCACAGGAAGGTTGTCGGTGTCCTTCTGTAAATTGATAGTGTTGTTATCTTTTTTTATAAACACCATTTCGGCGATCTCCCTCTTCTTAAAATGTTTCTCGCTGTGTAGAACTTTGGGACTAGACCAATTAAAATCGTGATTACAAGAAGTCTTGTGCTTGCTAACGACAGAATGATTGTCAGGATGCTTTTTGATGTCGGCACGATGTTCCTTGATTATAGTCTCCAAATTTCTCTTAGTCTGTCCAATGTAGCGAGCATCACAATTGAGACAGTCGATTTCATATATAAGCTCCATGCGTTTCAAATTTTCTAACCTGTCTTTTCCTCTTTTAATAATGCGGTCAAGTTTTTTAGGAACGGTATAAACAACGTCGAACCCTTTGTTTCTGAGAGCCTTACAGATGTTCTCGCTACAATCCTTAATGTACGGAATGGTAATAGGATGTCTCACGGTGTCTACTTTATCATTTACGGAGTCCCCGCTTTTTAAGAGCCTTAATCGTCGTTTTATATGTTTGTTACAAAATTCGGTCGGGTAACAATTATCCGAAAGGATCTCTTTAACAATACGGATATTTGACTCGTGAAAGCGCTCGTTAGAAAGTAAAATCGCACGGTCGACTAAATTGGATAAAACATTGATCTTATAATTAATGGGGTGACTGGAATAAAAATTGATGTACCGTCCTGAGAATGTGGGTTTTCGGTACCAATTTGTTAACAAGTTTTCTCTATCTCTAATAACGCTCACATCCAAAAAGCTAATCGAACCATTGGTCTCAGTTTCGCATGTAAATTTTAGCCGCGGGTGATAGTTGTTAAAGGCGTCGAGTATGTCGTTTACTTTATCTCGTGGGATAATAGCAAATATGTCATCGACATATCTCCCGAAAATGGGAACCATGAAACTCAATAGCTCAAGACAATGCGTTTCGAGGTCATCTAACACGATATCTGCAAGGATTGGGGAAAGGGGAGAGCCCATAGGACTACCAAAAATTTGCTCATAAATAATGCCGTTAAAACTAAAGCTCGTGGAGCTTAGGACCATATCGATGGCGTATAGAAATTGTTGTAAAGAAAAATTAGTGGCAGTGGAGATGTAATCCCATCGTTTTTCAATGCCTTTCATGACCAGCTCTTTTGGGATGTTAGTAAAAAGAGAGGTAGCATCGAGAGAAATGAGAATTTCATCGGGGAGGATTTTTAAATTTTTAATTCTCTCGACAAAACACCAACTGTCTTTTATATGTGAGCGCGGCTTAGGAATGGAATCGTTTAAAATGTTGTGGAGGAAACACGCAATATTATATAATGGGCTGCCCACCGTGGAAACAATGATACGTACGTTTTATTACCATCGACACACAAAACATGTAAGCGTTGCTCTCTTTGTTCCTTTATTATAATTAATTTTTACTAACATCCCAAAAGAGCTGGTCATGAAAGGCATTGAAAAACGATGGGATTACATCTCCACTGCCACTAATTTTTCTTTACAACAATTTCTATACGCCATCGATATGGTCCTAAGCTCCACGAGCTTTAGTTTTAACGGCATTATTTATAAGCAAATTTTTGGTAGTCCTATGGGCTCTCCCCTTTCCCCAATCCTTGCAGATATCGTGTTAGATGACCTCGAAACGCATTGTCTTGAGCTATTGAGTTTCATGGTTCCCATTTTCGGGAGATATGTCGATGACATATTTGCTATTATCCCACGAGATAAAGTAAACGACATACTCGACGCCTTTAACAACTATCACCCGCGGCTAAAATTTACATGCGAAACTGAGACCAATGGTTCGATTAGCTTTTTGGATGTGAGCGTTATTAGAGATAGAGAAAACTTGTTAACAAATTGGTACCGAAAACCCACATTCTCAGGACGGTACATCAATTCTTATTCCAGTCACCCCATTAATTATAAGATCAATGTTTTATCCAATTTAGTCGACCGTGCGATTTTACTTTCTAACGAGCGCTTTCACGAGTCAAATATCCGTATTGTTAAAGAGATCCTTTCGGATAATTGTTACCCGACCGAATTTTGTAACAAACATATAAAACGACGATTAAGGCTCTTAAAAAGCGGGGACTCCGTAAATGATAAAGTAGACACCGTGAGACATCCTATTACCATTCCGTACATTAAGGATTGTAGCGAGAACATCTGTAAGGCTCTCAGAAACACGCAAGTGTAAGATGCGTCGATTGCGCTTTCCCGACTAGAAATTTTGATAAGGTATACCTGATTTGTATAAGGACCTAATAAGGTGAGTGACGGGTAATCCTCATCAGGTTACACCTTACAATGTCCTGACAAGAACTAAATAAGGAAGACCTTTGTAAGGTTGTACTGATTAGATCCACATTAGGACTTTTATATACCTAACCTAGTGTATTATTTAATAAGGTTATGTTGATCGGGTCCTTGTCGGGATTTTTACTTACTTTTCCTAATAAGGTTATGTTGATCAGGTCCCTGTCGGGATTCTTACTTACTTTACCTATTGTGGTTTACCTTAGGTTTTAACGAGGATCATTTAGTTAACCTTACATTCACAGCACGCATGCACACACTCAAGAACGTACTTACGCGGGCACGCACGCGTACACACATCAAAAATTTTGTGTGTGTGTGTGTGTGTGTGTGTGTGTCAACTATAAAAATAATAATATAAAACTTATAAAAATAATATGCACAAATAAATATAAATAATGTATAGTAAAAGTTATAAAAGACATATTAAAATATAAAGAGATAAAAGAATTTTTATATATCCTTTTTACACACACACATACACAAATTGATGTGTGTAACACGTGTGTGCACACGCGTGTGTGTAAAAAGAATATATAAAAATTCTTATTTTTTAATTATATTTTTATATTTCAATTCCCGTGTAGAAATTTGTTAGAAATTTGTTACTCTTTTTAAACTGAATTTGTTTCTTAAGATAATTTTTGAAAAATTATATATTTGCGCTAGTTGTGACATATGTAGATTATATATAACACTTATATCAAATTAAGAAGTGGTCTACCACGTAAGGCAGTTGGCTCACGATCCAGAGGTCCCGAGTTCGAATCCCACCAAGGTAAGTTCGTTTTTATGTGTTTTGAAATACGAGAATAGTATATTGTGATACAAGTGCGCGAAGTTGGCTATTGCTCACGAGTGCGCGGAGCGCACGAGTGAACAATAGCCAACTACGCACGCACTTGTATCACATACTATTTTGTATTACAAGTGCGCGGAAAAGTGCCCTTTATTTGACGGATTTCTGTGCGAGAAATAGCCTATTTCTCACGGTAAGCCAATTACTTCACGGAAATGTCGTTTCCACGGGCCGTGGATACACGAGTGCGCGTAGCGCACGAGTGTGACAGATTGTTGTAAGGTTAGCTTTGGTTACGAATTAGCTTCGTCTGCTGGGAGATGGCGTTACGTTAGAGTGCAGTCCGGATAACTAATACCGGACATCGGGCATGTTTCATTGCTTGCGGGTGGCGCTCATGCCCGTGGGCAATACATTGCCCACGCTCGAGCAACCAATCACATGCCCGTATTTCCATTACCGTACCGTTTTGCTTCCTTTACTGCATTGATGACGTCACGGCCCGTGGAAACGACATTTCCGTGAAGTAATTGGCTTACCGTGAGAAATAGGCTATTTCTCGCACAGAAATCCGTCAAATAAAGGGCACTTTTCCGCGCACATGTGATACAAAATATTTATAATTATAGATTGCATATCTTAAGAAACAAATTTAGTTAAAAAATAGTAATAAAATTTCAAAATAAATAATTTTTTAAAAA
The DNA here is from genome assembly GCA_030770225.1 of Temnothorax unifasciatus. Classification (NCBI taxonomy): domain Eukaryota; kingdom Metazoa; phylum Arthropoda; class Insecta; order Hymenoptera; family Formicidae; genus Temnothorax; species Temnothorax unifasciatus. The sequence continues at coordinate 29,023 of JASTWK010001021.1, read as the reverse complement.
TTTTTATAAGGGAAGGTCCTGATAAGGTCCTGATAAGGTCCTGATAAGGTACCTTATCAGGACCTTGCTAGGAATCCTGATAAGGTCCTGATACATGTACTGCGTTACATGACTTATTAGGACCCGATAGTATTACCTCATCGGGACCTGATCAGCAAATGAGGTTAACCTGATCAGGACCATGGGTTAAATTTCTAGTCGGGTTGTTTATACCGTTCCTAAAAAACTTGACCGCATTATTAAAAGAGGAAAAGACAGGTTAGAAAATTTGAAACGCATGGAGCTTATATATGAAATCGACTGTCTCAATTGTGATGCTCGCTACATTGGACAGACTAAGAGAAATTTGGAGACTATAATCAAGGAACATCGTGCCGACATCAAAAAGCATCCTGACAATCATTCTGTCGTTAGCAAGCACAAGACTTCTTGTAATCACGATTTTAATTGGTCTAGTCCCAAAGTTCTACACAGCGAGAAACATTTTAAGAAGAGGGAGATCGCCGAAATGGTGTTTATAAAAAAAGATAACAACACTATCAATTTACAGAAGGACACCGACAACCTTCCTGTGATCTATAACAAAATAATAAATTTAATGTAAGCGCTTTCGGTTACCTCTGCCTCTGTTTTTCCACTCAGTCGTCCGTCGTTATCTGAGGTGATCGCACCATCAAACACCACATAAAGATGACACGTAAATCGTTTTATTACCATCGACACACAAAACATGTAAGCGTTGCTCTCTTTGTTCCTTTATTATAATTATTTCGTAGATTACTTATATTCACTGTTTAGTTCGTAGACTCTTTGCTGCCACACTGTATTCAATGAAGTGTTTTGCAAGCGTTTTAATGTGATATACGCACTTGATAAGGACCAGAATCTCGGTTGAAACGCGTCGTGCTTTTTAAATAAAGACTGCCAGTTTGGTTGAAGTAAAGGATTTTGTTTGATTTATTGATCACTGGCGAAGGAAAGGTCTCATCTGTTTTAAATTACATAATGTTACATCTGAAGTATTTGAAAAATCAGAGGTTACTAAGAAATACAACTCGGATAGTGAAACATTACCAAACACTTTACAAGATAAATTGAAATATTGGGCTTTAGCTCATAACATTACATTGTCAGCATTAGATGACTTATTATCAGTACTCAAAGTATTTCATCTTGATATTCCACTATCAGGAAGATCTCTATTACATACTCCAAGAACTACAAAATCAATTCACTTACATAATGGAAAATTTACTTACTTTGGCATATGCAATCAATTAAATCCTCTATTAAAAAAGAACCGTATTCAAAAATTTTAGATTTAGATTTTAATTTTGATGGCTTACCTTTGTTTAAAAGTAACAGTATAGGTATGTGGCTAACATTTTATTATATGCCAATCTTATTTTTTTCAGCTACTGTTAAGAGTGTGGAACCTAACGCTGCTATAAATTTAATAAAAAATTCGATCAAAGATTGGTTAAAATTAGCATCTGTTCGCACAACATTAACCGAAACCAGAAAATTGAAAAAAAAACTTTCAGTAACAACAGATTAAGTTTTTGTCTCCTTATTAAAAAAAAAATCTTGCAACATTTGTGTAGAAAGATTATTTTTTATACTTATTATTTTTTATTTAGTCGTTGCTGCACAAAATTTAATTATTTTTTCGTTAGCGTTACATTACTTTTATTAATTGCAAGTATTTTTTATTTTTTCAAACATTATACACTATATTGAAAGTTTATAAGTTTTATAAGTTTTATGTTAATATGACTGTGAAATTTACTATACAGTTTATATAATATACATATAATATGACATGCATAGTTTATACATATACATATATATGTTACTTGCTAAAAAATATATACTACGTTAATATGTACATTATTTTATTCATTATTCCCTTATAAATGTCTTAAGGTGTAAATGAACTTTATTTCATGGATGAAAAGGATGCTTAGGAAGTTTCATAAACATAACTATTCTGATAAATAGTACTACAAAATATATACCATGAAGCATATATATATTTTCTAGTACTGTTCAATGAAAGAACGTTTATATGTTTTTGTTTCGAAGAACTTCCTGAACTGATGCACATCAGTATGCACTACTTATTGCACATAAGTTAGAATAAAACAAGTGTATTATGTTTCACTCTAACTTATTGCACGAATGTGCACTAGTTTAGGAATTTCTTTGAAAAAGAATAGACAGTACATGTATAAAGCTTCTAGAACATTCTCACGATGTCTCAAAGACGTCATAACCACGTTCAAAAGATGCAAAGAATAGGAATTTTAAATTTCTTTATTATTAAAAAAAACGTTTCTATAATAGTTTTTTAAACGTTATTTTATCGGAAAAGAAACGTTCCATCGCACGTTTTTCGAATAGACATTTTTACTCATGAGAAACGTTTCTAGAAATCGGTTATAAAACGTTTCGGAAAAACGCTTATAAAACGTTTCTGAAACGTGTATGTGCTACCTGGGTATATGTTCGTATACAATTGGAGGCGAGCGATATGTCCTGATGCAATTGGAGGCGCGCGATGCACCGGATATCTTCAGCGTCGTCCGATTCGGGGCGCGCATAGGCGCGGCACAGGCGTTTCGGTTCTCCGTTGATCGAGCAAGCGCGCGAACAATTCGGAACGGCAGTTGTTCTCAAAAATACGCGGCCGTGCACCCGAATGTAGAACACTTTGGTGGAGGTGGCTAGCTCGATTTAGCGGTCTCAACAATCTCGACTCAAGACTCGGATATAATATGACACAACTGTACGGAAGCCAAAAGCACCAATTCAAACCGTCTCGTTAGCTAGTTAAGGGAATGCTGGAGCCGCAGGCGAACTCGATCAGCTTCGATAGAGAAGTGCACACCGATTCTTACACATACATACAGAGCGCAGGCGAATTCGATCAGCGTCGATAAAGAAGTGCTCACCGATTCTTACACATACATACAGAGCGCCTGCTCTAAGGCTACCCGTTATACTGATCCGTATGTTTTTGGCTGAATTCGGAGAGACGCGTAACATGTGTATATGAAATTTTCAAATAAACTTTTCTCTTATACTAAAGCTTGTAGCTCATTTCTGCAAGCACAGGATTCTTCTTTATTGTATTTCCGAGACTGATGCAAGGTTTTTGTATACGTAGTACACAGTCTTAAACTTTTATGTGCAGCAAATGTTGTCATGAGTCGACCATGGGAACATGTTTTGGAATGGTGCACAAGAGGAGAAGAAAAGGAAGAATTGGAAGGAATTAGCGAAAGAATTAAAAGAATACTAAGCAGTAAGGGTGAAGGAGAGAAATGGATGGCGGACTTGGAAAGAAGAAGAAGGCAAGCGAACACAGTGATAGCTAAACAGAGAGAATAAATAAATGATTTTTGTGTTCAGATACCGCAGGAGGAGAGGAAAAGAGAAAGATGGAACGAAAGATGGAATGCAAAAGAACGATAATAATTGACAAGGAGGCGATAGAGACGATAGCGGAAGGGCGAGTAGTGAAAATGATGAAGGACTTTAAGGAGGAGATAAAAGAACTGAAAGAGGAAGTAAAGAGGTTGAAAAAGAAGGTATACAGAATGGAGCAAAGCTCAGGTAAAAGGAAGAGAGACGAGAGTGAGGAGGGAAAGGATAAGGTATGTAAGAGAAAATGGCTGTGTGGTTTTTTTTTTTTTTTTTTTTTTTTTTTTTTTTTTTAAGTTAACAATAACTGCGACTTTTAATTTCCAACAGTGACTTTTAATTTCTGTGATTTCTAGTTAGTTTTTTTTTAAATAATTTTAACTACTTTCATTTGCTATCCTTAGAAAGTCATTTCGCAATTTCATTTGTTGTAGAATATTGTGTTTGTAACAATTCGGTACGAGGATTATGAAGAGAACAATGATGAAAAAAGAAGGAAGAATGTGATAATTAGGGTCGAGAAGGAGAGATGGGGAAGAAATGATTCAAATTGGAATAAGGTGAATCAACTTTTCACAGAAGGACTTAAAGTGAAGGCGGAGGTGAAGGAGATAAACTTGATAGGGCAGAGAGAAGAATGGATAACAATTTTGTAAAGTTGGGAAGTGAGAGATAGGCGGAAAGTACTGGAAGCAGATAGGAGGAAAGAGGGAAGCAGAATAAAGGTGAAGATAGATGCAAGTCGGTGGAGAAAAGGATCAAAAAAGGAAAGAAGAGGGAAAAGAGAAAGGAAAAGAGAGAGGAGAAAAGTGGGAGGACAAGGAAGTCGGCGGAGGACGAGATCGCGGAGAGGATGGAGGAAAAACTGCTGATGGGCACGGATGAGGACGAAGAGGACCAGGGGGAGGGGCCGGAGGGAAGGCACTGGAAGGGGTAGGGAAGGTAATAGTAGCATTGTAAGGTCGCCCAAAGGCCAAGTTTAGAATAAGATGTGTTAAGGGTATATGTGTAAAGGATTGGGTACGTCCCTGTAAAACACCATGTAAAATGTATGTGTTTAATGACTGAATGTATAAGTGTAAAAGATTTTTGGGAACGTTTTTCTGGTCTATCATTTCTGAAGGCAATAAAGTCCTTAAATGAAAAGAAGAACAAGGATCCAACCACGTCTCTTGTAAGCAAGCTACGTCATATCCCAAAATTAAATTAAAAAACTCAGGAAATTTCCCAGTGATACCCCTGCAATTCCACTGTAAAATTATCAGAGCCATTAATTTATCTTACGGAAAATTAAACCAAGGTAATGTAACAAAAGCCGAAGCTTTATATTTTTCTGACTTACCTAAGTTATATAAATATCGCAAATCATGAAAAATAATATCAAGGGTAGGAAAAGTACTTGAAAGAGATTCGAGGTTTGACTCGATCAGATTAGATTCCCTGGGAAATAAGTCCCTTTCAGGAGTTACCTCCATAGGGGGAGGGCGGATTGTATCATCCATTACAGATTGTGAATTGATCGAGTCCGCACTATTCACTCTCTTAGAACGTTTCTTTATATTAAAACTAGAACTCTGGACCTCATTTAGGTGAAACTTATTCCAGATCATGTAAGCGTGACCCTTGAAAAGGTTCACTGCCTGTTGATAAGAATTAATGTCCCTCGTCTTAATAATTCTTTTTGCTTGAGCGTAAGAGGCGTTCGTATACGCCATAATCGTATTATTTTATGCTCTATGAAAACCGGACAAGAGAAATCCGAGGAGATATGATCTCCCCCACCATTAATGCACTTAGACTCCAAATCACAATCTCCAGAAGAGTGATTAAGACTGCATTTTTCGCATGATTTATTACTTCTACAAGTCAAGGTGGAGTGACCCCACCTAGAGCAATTGGTACATTTACGAACTTTATTGATAAACGGAAAAATGTTACATCTAACCTTCCAAATATAAATATAAGAAGGCAGAAGATTGGAAGCAAAAACCACCTTAACAGAACCAGAGTCTATTAACTCATCACTAGATCTGTCACAAAACTTAAGTCTCTCCAAAGAGCAAATTTTTAACGAATCACTCGGCCAAGAAATGCCTTCACTGATCTTATCAATAAACAAGAGGGGTTTACGTCTCTAATTACTCCGACCCGAAAAACTTTATAATTCGGAGCATAAGCAAACAAGCCGTTCGGCTAATGTTCGGCGAACATTTATGCTAGATAGTAAGTCGTTCGCTTCCACATAAGAGGAAAAATCCACACAAATTAAATTCCTTCCAAGTCTACGAATCGCAGAAACGCTATTATATTTAGAACACAGCAACTTTCCGATACTCATGGGATGTAAGTTACCGATATCCAAAGACGTAGAAAGAGATTCAATATGTACGGGATAAGGCGCAATAATTGCATCAGAATATCTATTGCTACTTTGCGAAAGTAGAAACTTTTCTCTGCCCGAACTCTGATCATCACATAATTTACTCGTATTCGACAAAATATTGCACTCCATATCTGTATCGTTACGACGGCGTTTATTAGAGTTCCCATTCTTCTTCTCCTTAGAAGATTTGCGGCTCGTATTCTTTGGCATAATGAAAATGAATTGCACAACTCAATCCAACGCAATGTAAACAAGAAACTCGCACAAAAGAAAAATTAACGCAAAGTAAAACTCAAATTAACGCATATAAAAATAAAATACATACACAAGAAATTTCAGATATCCCGCTTATGATTAATAACGAAAGTGTATATCGATATATCATACCCAATCGTATACCAGATACTATACACACGCCAATAACGAATATCTAATTCTACATAGTTTCAATATACGGTACGTATTCTTCGTTGTAGCAAAAACTTTAGGACGCAGTCCGAGAGGACTGTGATCACGCACGCAAAAAAATGATAACAAACATAAAAACACGCAAATAAAGATGTATATAATGGTACGTGTTCTTCGTTGTAACAAAAACTTTAAGACACAATCCGAAAGGAATGTGATCACGCGCGCAAAGAATGGTAGTAAACATAAGAGCACGCAAGTAAGGTCGAGCGACACAAATAAAGAATGTCGTTGAAATTCAAATAATCTCACTTAAAATTAAGCGTAAAGAAGAATAGATTACATTAATAACGTACGCGTTAATTAGAATATAATATAATATCAATAGAACTCAAAACCGCATGCATAAGAAAAGAAAAGATAAACTACTAATAACGTAAGAACGACTGAATTATAAAGTATAAATTTAACATCTGATTGTTATTTCGCCAAAAAATTCACCCTACCGAAGGAATACTTTCCGTGAGCATCGTAATCAGGTAAACGATAGACCATTAATTTCTCCAATTACTCCAGTGAATGCTCCAGAATATAACGATTCTCCAATTGCTCTAATTAAAAAATTGCTCCCGAGTATAACATTTCTCCAATTACTCCAAAGATTACTCCGATGTTAAGGTGTCGCCAAATCCATCTCAGACTCTAATAATCCAGTGATTGCTCCAGAATATAACGTTACTTCAATTACTCCAAAGATTACTCCGATATTAAGAAGTCGACAAAATCATCTCAAATTATGCGAAGACCGCCGCTCGTCAGGAGCAGATACGAGCACACGTGCGAACACGACAAGAGCTCACGACAGAATTTTCACAGCATCCCCTTAAGACATTACTTAAGACGGTCTTAAAATAAGAACCGACTATGAATACTAGCCATATAGAAATCTATAGAGCATGTTACTCGTCCGCGTTACAATATAAGTATACACAGTAGAAACACTAAACTTTTTTAGTGGTACTCGATTTCCAGTGCGCACGCATCGGTTTATCCTACCAAGAATATGGCGGCCTGTTTGTATGACAAAGAGAAAGATACTTCTCCCCCTTTCTCAGCGTCACTACTGTATGTACTTATATTGTGTCTGTGCGGACACGCAGTGCTTTTCGGCAGCTTGAGCGAAGCCGTAAGTGCGCGGAACTCACTCACTCACGGGAAGTCTTCGAGTTCACATCTAATACACTCACTCCGAGACGTCCTCGTATGAACATCGACTCATTTCCGAGACGTACACGGGCCCACCATCACACTCTCTTGTACGGAGGTACACACTATCTTACACTCTCTCTTCAAGCCGCCTTCGACAGCATATACACATTTGAAATCTTGCACGCTTATGTGCTTGCTTGAACATCTGCACTGGCTGGGGCTTATCACGCATGCTTTGTTTAGACACAGAGGCGCGCACTGTGAGGTAAGTCACTTCATTATCAATCGCTAGCAAAGGAGCTTTTTACCCCTCTTATCACGGTCCTTCGAGTCTTTCGTTTATATTTGCTTTTTCACCTCCGGAGGAATTGACACCCCTCCGCACAATTTTTGTAAAAATTTAAAATATCTCAGAAAATATACATACGTTCCTTGCTAAAACAAATCAAAGCATTCCGAAAAATAATTCCAAGAACCGTAAAATTTAGATACCTCAAGCTAATGCCCCTGCGCACGCAACTCACATCTCTCATGCAGAAGTATCTTCGAGGTGTTGACAACCTCCATTGGCCAGTCAAAATTCCAAGTTTTATTGAAATCCGGCGAATTCCTTAAGGTGCTTTAATTTTTTTAGCAAAGAGTGTATATAAATTATACACTAAGGAAAAAATATTTAGATCCAAAAAAATATTTATTTAAGTCGCTCCTAACAGCTTATTCATTTAATATAATACACATATTTATTTAGAATAGAGATATTTTTACTTAATTTAAATAAAAATATCTAATTCTAAATAAATATGTGTATTATATTAAGTAAATAAAGCTATTAGGAGCCACCTAATAAATATTTTTTCTCAGTATACATATACATGAATTTACTACTTATTTTATCTTATCTTCATCTGAACTAATATTGGTGTAATTTCGGTATTTACGCCGCGCGGGGATTTACGCCGCAAAAGTCAAAAAAAATAAAAGGAATAAATATATTTGCTTGCTATCACTCTGTTGTGTGCCTTTATGCCATATTAGTATTGTGTTGTAATTTCAGTTGTTTACTGTTAATGTTAATGAAACCGTCATCAGTTGAATCGATTTCGCAATGTAATAGGGAGACCAGAGCTATCTGTCTACGGGGGCTATATGTGTCCACAGTAATGCTATCTGAGGTTTTAAGAAACAGACTGCTCTACTATTGCAACAAATAGTTAAAAAATCTCTATATAAGAGATTTAAAAGTTGTTTGTTTTCTTGCGATGCTTTTCGCAGAGCTACATACGTTAAAAGAAAAGCGAAAACAATTATTCACATTTTTTACGGTCAAAAAATTTGCTGTCCAATAATAGTTTAATTATTCTTAGAACGATTAAAAAAATAAAAATCGAGCGAGAATGTTTTCGCAAAAACAACGTTAGACTTTGGAATAAATGTTCGGTCTCTCACTCACTACTGTAAAAAAAGTGACTTACGAACACCTACTTGATCCTGCGATTCAAGAATCGTCACCAAATTTTTATTTAAAAAAATACACGTTAAGTTAATAATATATGAGTTTGTCTTAAATTATTGAGTATTTTCTATTTTAAACGCTGCTAAGGATAAAGCAAAGGCCCCAAATACAAAAAAAATTGGAGAATTGAAGGGACAAAAGAAACTCATCACATTGATTTTGCAACAGACTCAAAATCAGTTTGATGCCACTTATATATATATATATAAAGAAAAGTTAGCTCCATGCAGGAATTCTGTCAGAAAATCTGCACAAGCCTACTACTACTCTGACTTCAACGATTAGGCAGTTTTTTCAATATTATATATCAATAATAAATAATATTATAAATAAGTATAAAAATTAATATAAATAATGTTTTTTATTATGTAGATAGGTAGCCTCTTGAAAGTGGAGAGATAGCCCGCATATGACATGTCCACTTAAAAAATTCGTCTCTTTAAAATGTTAAAAGATCAACGATTCTAATTATGTTTTTTTTTAATAGCAAGGTTAAAAGGTTACACCATTAAAATGCTTAGCCAAATATCTTTATTAGTTTTTTAGTATACTTGAAAAGAGTGTAAAATGTAGACAGATATTATCGTTCCGGTCTCTCCTAAGTAGCGCGATCATATATTACGACCTACGTATAAAATTATTACTGTAGGAAATGTAAAAGGTTTAATAGTTATTTTATGATATAGTGTAGAGGGATAGTAAAGGATGGAATATACATATACAGCAAGTACAAGTGCATAGCCTTGTATTCTTTATTTAGCTTGATATCTTGTATATCCTTCGTGTTTGGGATATACGGCATTTTTAGCATGCGGGATTTATGCCATAATACAAACACTGTAAAAATCAAAATTTTCTATGTGTTCTTTTTCCTTCTTTTTTTTGGATCGTATAACAATAACCTTTAATGCATCTATTGCTCATCTATTTTCTTTTTAAAATCTTTTAGTTTTATAATTTTTTTTATAGTAGTAGACAATATAAAGTTTTTATTGGTATAATTTATTTGCCTTAAACATAGTAAATAGTACTCAATAAATTAAGTTTTCCTTAGGTGCGGCATATATATCGAAGTTACTCTAAATGCGTATGCAATATTATATGTGTATGTATATATATATATATATATATATATATGTATATATATATATTATATATAATATTTTTAAAATATATTACCTCTCTCCTCTGATAACCGCCAACGATAGAAAACGATAAAAAATTTCTTATCGTTTTTAATACAGTTAGTGAATCGTTTATTTACAGTACTCTATCAGAAACTCACGTTACAAAATACTTAGGATCCTATTACGATAAATGTCTTATCAGCTATACATCAGTTTTTATCGTTTTTAATACGATTAGTGAATCGTTTATTTACGGTACTCTATCAGAAACTCACGTTACAAAATACTTATACGATTAAATACGATTAAAGACGATACAGATATAGCCGTTTTTAATCGTTTTCTATCGGAGATGGTTACTTCTCTCTTTCCCTCCCTCCCCCCCTTTCTCTCTCTCTCTCTCTCTCTCTCTCTCTCTCTCTCTCTCTCTCTTTCTCTCTCTCTCTTCGTTTCATTTTTTATCTTAAGCGTGATGATCACTCCGCCAACTGAGGTGGCTTTCAGCTGAAAATAGAAGATTGTATTTTCTCGGCTGCCAAACGTTTCGTATACTTCATATGTCTTCTCCTTTTTATCTGAGTGAGCATTTCACTTTACTTAATCTATCGTTGAGGAGATCTGACCGCCTTGCATCACAAACTTTTTATGTTCCTTCCCAGAACAACCACCTACAGAAACTCTTTTCATCTTTCCTCGATTTCTAGCATTCTCTTCCTTGTAATCACTTCAGCTTCTTCATTCTTTTTCTTCAAGAATCTTCTTAAGGAGTTTCTGCTTGCTAGTGAACTGTGATGTATTGGTTTGTTTTTCCTCAATTTCTTTCTTTATTATTAGTTTTAAGTGCGTTAGTTCTTAATTTTATTTCTGTACTTGTTGTATTAGTTTTAAGTGCGTTATTCTATTAGCTGTAGTTTATACTATTTGTACTATTCAATATTGCACTTTTGTTTTGTTTTATTGCATCTCTAGTCTGTTGCTAGTGCAATACACTGTGTAATTAAGGAATTTTTGCCCTTTAACCACGCTCGGGCATAATAAATCATATCATATCATACTATATATATATATATATATATATAAACTCGGCACAAAAATTAAAGGAACACTTAAATTTTCTTAAAAACTAGGCAAAATTTGAGCAGCTGTATCTTCGTTAAAAATGAACAAAATTTAAGTTTAAAAAAAGGGTTTTAAAGCTTGAAATCTCTACTTTCAGAAGATCACCATTTTCTTTTAGTTTCTGTGAGTTTGGTAATTTTTACATATAGAAAACCACGAGCTGGACAAAATGGGAAATTTTCTTCTCACTTTGTGGGCCTGTCACGTGCTCAAAAAAATTCTGTGAAATTTTTTGACTTCCCAATGTGAAAGCTCGAAGTTTTCCCTACAAAATCTTTTTTTAAAAATGTATCTACGATTTTTTGTTATTGAGTTAACGCGGATTGAATAAGAAATGAGCATTTTGACTTTGATTGCTCATAACTCCGTTAAAAATCATCGTACCGCAATTCGCAAAATGGATTCTTAAAGCTAAAACTTTGCTCTATCAAGTCGTATAATCGTCAATTTTTTTATAAAGATGTTTGGATACATTACAAGTGAGTAAAGATGTCGTAAAAATTTGCAATTTTTTACTTTCTTATTTAGATCCAAAAAACAATTGTGCAGAACAACAACAAAAATTTATTCTTTACGTTTTTTTCTACTTTTAAGTATCCTACATTTAAAAAAAAATTGCCGAATAGCTATGAGATTTTCTTCATGGTGGCCACTATGGTTTTACGGGGCAAAACGTACAAAAAATTGTGAAATTGCTTAATTTCAGTAAAAATTAAGAAAAAAAATTAAAAATAACGTCTGGCGGACGTTGAAAAACTGTTTTCAATTACGCTGACAATACATTAAAGATGAGTAAGTGTCAGCATAAGCTAGAAAGACATTTTTATAAAAAATTAATGTTTTGTGTTTTAAAAATTTGAAAAAATACCGCTGGCATTAGCGTTACCCAAAGCATACGAGGAGGTTGCCCGGTTGGATTTACGCTTTGTTATGCGCGCGTGCGCGTGCGCGTATGTGTATGTGTGTCATTCAGCTGAGACCCCGCGACTCGTCGCTTTCGCAGTATTTTATGACTCTAAACTTATTTATGACTGTGTGTGCGTGCGCCTGCATGCGTGTATGTGTATGTATGCATGCGTACATGCGTGCGTGTGTGGGTGAGTGGATAGATGGTCATAGGTGGTAAAATAAATTTTTTTAAATTTATACCAGTATAAGCTAGAAAGACTTTTTTTAATAAGAAATTAATGTTTTGTGTTTTCGAAATTTGAAAAAATTCATTTTACCACCTACGACCATCTATCCACTCACCCATTCACGCACGCATGTACGTACGTACACACGCATACGGAACACACACATACATACAAACACGCGCGTGTGCGCGCACGCATACACAGTCATGAATGAGTTTGAAGTCATAAAATACTGCGAAAGTGACGAGTCGCGGGGTCTCAGCTGAATGACACACATACACATACGCACGCGCACGCGCGCATAACAAAGCGTAAATCCGACCGAGCAACCTCCTCGTATGCTTTGGGTAACGCTAATGCCGGCGGTATTTTTTCAAATTTTTAAAACACAAAACATTAATTTTTTATAAAAAAAGTCTTTCTAGCTTATGCTGACACTTACTCATCTTCAATGTATTGTCAGCGTAATTGAAAACAGTTTTTCAACGTCCGCCAGACGTTATTTTTAATTTTTTTTCTTGATTTTTACTGAAATTAAGCAATTTCACAATTTTTTGTACGTTTTGCCCCGTAAAACCATAGTGGCCACCATGAAGAAAATCTCATAGCTATTCGGCAATTTTTTTTTAAATGTAGGATACTTAAAAGTAGAAAAAAACGTAAAGAATACATTTTTGTTGTTGTTCTGCACAATTGTTTTTTGGATCTAAATAAGAAAGTAAAAAATTGCAAATTTTTACGACATCTTTACTCACTTGTAATGTATCCAAACATCTTTATGAAAAAATTGGCGATTATACGACTTGATAAAGCAAAGTTTTAGCTTTAAGAATCCATTTTGCGAATTGCGGTACGATGATTTTTAACGGAGTTATGAGCAATCAAAGTCAAAATGGTCATTTCTTATTCAATCCGCGTTAACTCAGTAACAAAAAATCGTAGAAACATTTTTAAAAAAAGATTTTGTAGGGAAAACTTCGAGCTTTCACATTGGAAAGTCAAAAAATTTCGCAGGATTTTTTTGAGCACGTGACAGGCCCACAAAGTGAGAAGAAAATTTCCCATTTTGTCCAGCTCGTGGTTTTCTATATGTAAAAATTACCAAACTCACAGAAACTAAAAGAAAATGGTGATCTTCTGAAAGTAGAGATTTCAAGCTTTAAAACCCTTTTTTTAAACTTAAATTTTGTTCATTTTTAACGAAGATACAGCTGCTCAAATTTTGCCTAGTTTTTAAGAAAATTTAAGTGTTCCTTTAATTTTTGTGCCGAGTTTATATATATATATATATATATATATATATATATATATATATATATATATATATATATATATATATATATATATATATATATATATATATATCTCTCTCTGTTTCTCTTTTAAGATAATTTCTCTTTCTCTCTTTTTTCTCATCCTTTTTTCTTAAATAGCCTGCGTTCGTTTATTCCCGAATTTATAATAACGTATTATAGGTTTTATTTTCCCAATAACTCCCAATGTGTATGCCCAGGCATAATTTGTATGTAACCTCAAATCTGACAAACAAACTTTACATACATGCATATGCAGCACATAATTAAATTATGCATTTAACGCACAAGCGAGATAACCAATTAGTGTCAAGGAATGTAAACGTGCGAATGTGGTTGATCTGATTGCACTGACCAGAGCAATATGAATGCGTCCTTGAGGGACAAACTGGTTTTGCGTGGGTGAGTGCAGCAAACGCATGCTTGTATGACTAGAATCTGAACTCGTTGAGATATCGCCGAGAAAATTCACATTTTTGACATGTGAGATTTCGAGAGCTCAGTATGTACTGCATTAATCTTAATTATACTGGTTGCAATCAAAAACTCGTATCAACATTTTATTAGAAAATTGTCATCAAATTTTCGATCGCAATTTTCTTTCTTGAGATATTCGATTTGGAAAATAAATCGGTCTAAAAACTCTGGATAAACTACTTGGTAGCGTCGTCTGCTAGCTCTCTTTTTCATGTACTTGGCGTCGCGACGCTGCCGCGTCACTTGATATTTGATGCATTATTTTTGTATTCGTAGTTCAAGTGAGAACTTAGCTGTTAGTTGTCTCGAGATATAACGCGAAATCTATTTCTGATAGTTCTCATTTTTTAGAAAAAAATATTGTATCAATTAAATATTGAGTCAGAGAAAATCGTGTATCACTCAAGTGTTATTCATAGGTGACTTGAAAAGAGATTGAGTTCATTAATAACATAATAATTATAAATACAGTCTCGATCTAGAGACTGTATTTATAATATTATTACGTTACATTAATGAACTCAATCTCTTTTCAAGTCACCTATGAATAACACTTGAGTGCACAAAATTGCGTTTTATTTCTATAATCAAAACAAAACTATTGAACTCGTTTCTAAAGACGCGGACGGTTCAATAGTTGTGTTTTGATTAGATATAAAACGCAATTTTTTGAGTATCTTATTTGATACGCTCTTGAGACGAGATATGACTAACGACTACAAATACTGGCCTATCTCTTATGAAAAAGCAAAAACATTAACCATTATTTGTCACCGAATGAGAAACAAAATATACATCGTATAACTTATTGCGTTACTTTAGGGTTATCGAGAACGTTATCGTTATTCAGAACGAAGTAAAGATGTTTTTCTTCAGTCATTCAATATTCTTCAATTTTCTTCAATATTCAATATTATTTATGAAAAGAAACATTTTAACTTTCGCAGATAAAACTCTCATACAGTTCTCATATAAACACCAGTGAAGTTGAAAAGTGTAGATAATAACGGATAAAGAGCTATAACGGGTAACTAGAAAATTTGAATAAATTATAATAACTTGATTAGAATACTCTGCATATTACTTAATAAATGCACGTTTATTCTTATACACATTAATATGCAAACCGATTTTTTTCTCGCGCTTCTAAAGAGCCTTTTCTCATAAGATATTATTATCGTATCATTTTAAAGTCATAAAATAATTTTCTTTATTCTTTATTTGTCTATATGGCAAAGGGTGAGTAAAATAGGCCGATTTCTGCCCAAAAAGTGCAACTTAAGTTATTCACGTAATCTTACGTTTTTTGATCACTGAATATGACGTAGCATTTTTATCGTTCTAAACCACTGATCTCTATGTAACACTGGATGGCGTTTGCTATGTGCAGTTATTTTTTGATAAAATAAAATATGCACTGCCTTTTATGACAGTAAACACAACTGATTTGTATATTGTTGGAATACTTTCGATGCGTAGACATTTCTTATTTACTTATACCTTCTTGAAAGAATACAGTTTGAAACAGCATACACCAACAGTAGACGCCGCATATTGACATATTTCACTTTATCAAAGATGGCTTCAATTCATCACAAAAATTCCTTTGAATGCGCCATCCAGTGTTATATAAAGATCAGTAGTCTAAACCCATGGAAAAGTGAAAATTGTATGTATTATTGTACTATTAAAAGTAATTTATTTCAACTGTTTTAAAGCAAATTTTGACCACTTTTCCATGGATTTAGACGAAGAAAAATACTAATATTGTATTCAGTAACTCAACAAACATTAGATTACATGTATAACTTACATACATTATACCTAACACTTTTGAGGCAGAAATCGAGTTATTTTACGCTCCTTCTTTTGTCTATAAGATAAGTGATATTTGGAGGACAAAATTAGTTACCATTTATGTGTACAGAAAGAAGAAAAAAAACTTTGAGAAGAGTTTCCAATAGACATATAAAAGAAACAGTATATCTTCTAAAAATATGTTTCAAATAAAAGTCTAATATACAAATATATAGTTATATATGTACATATAAATTTCATGGACAGATGCAACAAATTATCAAGAGACACGGTAGTGTCTCGCGCCAAGTACATTTATATTTATATAACATGTGGTCTTTACAAGATATCAACATTATTGTTATGCTTACTATAAATAGAATGATGTAATCTTTTTTGCTTATTATTAGTTTAATTCCCCTTCATCTATTTATATGACAGTATTAAGGGAAAATCATTAAATAATCATGAATAATTTTCCTTAAAAAATATATATATTATAAAATTGCGTTACCTTACTCGACTTAAGTGATATGTAAAAATTAATATAAAATTAAACATTTATTTTTAAAAAATAAGAATTAAAAATTAGTTTAAAATTAATAAATTTTTCTAAATTTTAGTTGAAAAAACTTGGCGCTGCTGAACAATATATTATATTAATAAAATAATTTCTATATAAATGAAAAAAGTTTAAATTATCAAATTGTGTGAAAGTATTTCTACATTTACTTTGTAATTATTAATTTAATATTTTAAATTAATTATTTAATACAAATATCGAAAAATCTAGCAGCACCAAGTTTTTTCAACTAAAATTTAAAAAAATTTTTAAATTTTTTATTAATTTTTAATTCTTTTTTTTAAATAAATGTTTAATTTTATATTAATTTTTACATATTACTTGAGTTGAGTAAGGTAACGCAGTTTTATGGTATTCAATATTATTTTTTTTTTTTTAGAAGAATTAAAGCTTTTGGATCTTTCCGAAGTGCAACAACATATTATTTACCATTTGGGTTTTATTACTTAACAACATGCACGCGTGTACTTGGCGGCTGTTTTATCTTTTTTTTTAAATATATATAATTTTCAACGTACTTTTTATTTGCTAAACACATGTAGAATATAAGGAATGTAATTTTGTCTTGAAATGAATAACACATCTTTTATGATTTGTGTAATTTAAGAACTAAGAGAAAAGAGCTGAAGGAAGCAGAACTCAATAAGAACTGGCTAATTATTTCGTCAACAAACGATGATCACTACTATATTGCTATTGCTTATTCTTATTTTATTAATAACTAATTATTATATGCATCATGGAAAAAACGGGCGACTTATCAATCTTATACCAGGAATGCCACGTCTTCCAATTATTGGAAATGTATTGCAATGTATTGGTACACGAGGTAAGTTAAAATTTCTCATACATTCTGGTAAATTAATAGAGGAAAAATAAAAACATTTTTATTATATAAATCGACCCCAAGCTATCGATTGAGTCTACACAAAACTCGATCTGTTCAGTCATTATCGAGATCTCAAAATTAAATCTCGGGTACTTGCAACTCGTTGCGCAAAAGTTGATTGCGTCGCGTAAAAGAGTCACGGTGCGGTCTCGCTTCGCGTGAACTTGGCGCGAGACACTACCGTGTCTCTTGTTTCGCCTTTCCACACAAGTTTTTAAATGTAATACTTGCAGACATTCCTCTATGAAATACATATATAAATATAGATATTATTGCATGTTGATTACTTTTAAGAACTATTTAAGCTCATACATTTTTTTAAGCAATTTACTTCCTAAATTTTATGTTATTTGAGATACAATAGAATACGTATATTGATAAAGTTGATCATATTGTTGCGATCATCGCACTGCTCGCGAAAAGACAATCGCCGCTCTTGTTTAACGGCACTTACGTATCCGAAACGGCTGCACTCCCGCACTCGCCGCTAACGCGCCCGGAAGAAAGGAACACAATTTAGGAATGTCAAACGTCTTTTAATGTGTCATCAAATACAACGGAAGTTGCCTTAGTCAATCTCTCAGCAGATTCTCAGTTTAATCAATAATCTGCTCATCGTCAAAAATAACTCTTTTTTTATCGATATCAATTCTCGCGGTCAGCCGACTTTAATCGATGAGTGCAAGATCGCAGTGCTACAGTACCTATATACTGTGGCAGTGCCGTAACAATATATTTTTCGAGCAATAATTATAAATTTACATAAAAAATGTATACATTTATTTTTTTTTAGAAGAACAATGGAAGGTTCTAGTTAATATGACTAACCAGTACTATCCCATTTGTAAAATTTGGGAAATTTTTCTTCCCATAGTATTCATCCGTCATCCGGATGATTTAGAGGTAATAAAATATAAGAAATGTTACGTTTTGATACTGCTTTTATTGTTTTTATTATTGGTACATTAGCGATAAAATATTTGTTTTTTTTAATTTGCAAGAATATGTTTATTGATGATAAATAAGCTATTAGAGATAACGGAATGTTTAAAATACTTTCGAAATCAATTAAATGATTATCTATTGGATGTATTATTAGTGTCTGAATAAAATAATGTTAAATGTTAAATATTTTCCGTAATTTCAGACAATATTAAGCAGCACGAAACACATCGAAAAAAGTTGGCTTTATCATGCTCTTCATCCTTGGTTAGGTACTGGTCTTCTCACTAGTGGAGGTAACATATTATATAATAATATTAACATAAATAGGGGAGACCGGGGCTAAAAGTCACACGGGTAAGTTGTCACAAAGCTTATATCTCACTTAATACATTGAGTGGAATATTCTTCTTTATAGTGTAGGTTGCTCCTATCGTGTTAGTCGGGTGTACGAAATAGCTCGTTTCAAAAACATTGCATGTGATATTTACGAGCATTTTTTAAAAATTGGAGATTATGAGTAAATTTTTCTTGCCTCTATTTTTATTGTTTGTTTGGTTTTTGGAATTACTAGTCGTATCGTAATTTCTTTTTGGTCATAAGAAATATTATAGTTTTAGATAATTTTTCCTGTATTTAGTTAACCGTCATTACAACATAGTTTATAAATATAATCTTCTTTGTTCAAAATGACTATTCAGGGTAAGTTATCTCAAATGAGATGGGATTCAATGTTTATGAGAATTATTATTCTTTTATTTACTCAAAGTTTATGAAAGTATTACAAAGTTTATTGAGAATTATTATTCTTTCATTTAGTATAAGTTTATGAGAATTATATTACAAAGTTTATAAAAATGATTAATTTTTCGTTTAATTCACGCTGCAATATATTATTAAGTTATTATTATTATTATTATTATTATTAAGTTATTATTAAATTTACCAAAAACTAGCACTAATTTTAATAAAAAATTAAAACAGGAACTATTTGTCGTATGTTTCCTCTACATGAAAGATACATGACAATCAATGACAACCAACCCTGGGTATGGGGTAAGTCGTCACATTTTCACGATCTTGTTTAGAATTAATAACTTTTTTGTGTATAAATATATATAAGTCTAATATTTTTTTTCTTATACCTAAAGGATGTATCTACATTATAAAGTACTATACAATATTATAAAATATTGCTAACATTTTTTTTTAAATCAGTATTTGAAAAGTGTGACAACCCGCCTCGGTCTCCCCTACTTTTTTTAATAACAAAATATTCCGTTTACACTATATTTAATCGTACATACGTAAGAGATTGTATATAATTCAACAGCATAAAAATACTATGAAAGGTATACATAGGTACATCAAATTTCTTTATGGAATTAAGATATATGTAATCGTAAACGAGTAATCACAAAACAAACCGGGGTCCCCATATAATAATTAAGTTTTTCTTTGGCATGTTATTAAGTTTTGTTTTACGTTTTAATTTTGTTAATTAATAGAAAAATAAACTTCTGCAATTGAAATTTAAATAACCCGGGAAAAAATGATTAGATATAATCATATCTAATTAAACAAAATCCTTTACTTCAACCAAACTGGCAGTCTTTATTTAAAAAGCACAACGCGTTTCGACCGAGATTCCGGTCCTTATCAAGTGCGTATATCACATTAAAACGCTTGCAGAACACTTCATTGTACACAGTGTGGCAGCAATGAGTCTACGAACTAAACAACAAAAATGAGTATAATAATAATTTACAAAGGTATAATAAGAAAGGTATAATAAGAATTATAATCAAGGAGCAAAAAGAGCACCGCTTACGTGTTTTGTGTGTCGATAGTAATAAACGATTGACGAGTCATATTCGTGTGGTGTTCGGTGGTGCAATCACCACAGATGACAACGAGCGACTGAGTGAAAAATAAAGGCAGAGGTAACCGAAAGCGCTTACATTAAATTTATTATTTTGTCATAGATCACCGGAAGGTTGTCAGTGTCCTTCTGTAAATTAATAGTGTTGTTGTCTTTTTTTATAAACACCATTTCGGCGATTTCTCTCTTTTTGAAATGCTTCTCACAGTGTAAAACTTTGGGACTAGACCAATTAAAATCGTGATTGCAAGAAGTCTTGTGTTTGCTAACGACAGAATGATTGCTGGGATGCTTTTTAATATCAGCACGATGTTCCTTGTCTAGTCTCTAAATTTCTCTTAGTCTGTCCGATGTAACAAGCGTCGCAATTAAGGCAATCGATGTCATATACAAGCTCCATGCGTCTAACATTTTCCAACCTATCTTTTCCTCTTTTAATAAGCCGGTCGAGTTTTTTAGGAACGGTATAAACGACGTCGAACCCTTTGTTTTGCAGGGCCTTACAAATATTCTCGCTACAATCCTTAAGGGGATGCTGGAGTGACAGCCGAACTTCCTCGATGTCGGTAATGTCGAACATTTTTAATTCCGTTCTAATTCGTTTTCTATCATTTTCTATATTACCGGCCTATATCTGCCCTTGTCTAACGAGAGGCATCTGTCCTTGTTTCGATTGCTGCGCCATCTTTTGCTACACGCTATACTACTCCGCACGCATACATACATATGAGATTTTCAACCACAATTTTCTCTTATACTAAAGCTTCTAAGCTCATTTCTGAAAGCACAACATTATTCTTTTTTGCAATTCCGAGGTCGCTGTAGCTTATTTTATACGTACAAAGTCTAAATTTTTATGTGCAGCAAATGTTGTCACGTCAAACATATAATTTTTTTATTTTTTTTGTTTTTGATGTAAAATCAACGCTAGCGACCTCTGTTTTTATGCGTACTTTAATTCTGTAAAAAAAAATTTTCAATTCCGTAAAGCCAATTCAAAGTTAAGTGTTAACAAAAAAATGTCAGTAATTGCTACTACTCCAGCATCCCCTTAATATACGGGATGGTAATAGGATGTCTCACCGTATGTACTTTCCCTGCGTTTTAAGAGCCTTAGTTTTTGCTTTATATATTATATTGTTACAAATTGTTACATTATATCTGGTATATATATAATTATATATAATTATATATGTTTTTATATGGGGTTATATCTAATTATACATGGCCACATGTGCAATCAGTGGTCCCAAATACAACCAGATATAGCACCATATCTACTTGTATATAAATGTATATAATTTTATGTGAAGCCAGATATAATGATATGTGAGTAGTGCACTCTACATATAACTAGATATAGTATTATATACAACTATATATGCAGTCATATATAGCCAGATATATTAATGTGACTAATCTGGCGCTATATACAACCAGATATAGCACTATATCTAATCGTATATAAATGTATGTGAAGCCAAATATAATGATATATGAGTAGTGCACTCTATATATAACTAGATATAGCATTATATACAACTATATATGAAGTCATATATAGCCAAAGTTAATGTAATGTATATTATAAATGACAAACTTGTGTGTGTGTGTGTGTGTGTGTGTGTGTGTGTGTGTGTGTGTGTGTGTGTGTGTGTGTGTGTGTGTGTGTGTGTGTGTGTGTGTGTGTGTGTGTGTGTGTGTGTGTGTGTGTGTGTGTGTGTGTGTGTGTGTGTGTGTGTGTGTGTGTGTGTGTGTGTGTGTGTGTGTGTGTGTGTGTGTGTGTGTGTGTGTGTAATATAATGTAACTTGTAATAATTCTCTTGCTTATAAAGTAGTGTATATACTGTTCAAATCAAGTATGGAACTTGATATGAATAAAAATGCACGTGCAATTATTTTAATAAATGTCTTCGGCATGATACGTATACGAGATCTGTTCAAAAAGTTCCCAAATTTTGTATTTGTAATTTTTGGAAGTTTACTTATTATACAATTTATTCAGAATTCACTGCACAGTGGGACGAAAAACCCGAAAAAATGACCAAAATTAATAAAATAAGTTAATCTCTTTCAAACATGTACGCTATAGATTTTTGGGGTTGCTGATTTCGAATCTGATGTCAACAACTGTAAATTTAAAACGAATCCAATATTCCCACTGTCCCTATCTCTACTATCTAGCGAAATCATTGCCAAGGGAACGGGCTTGGAAAAATTAGCGGGGAAAGAAGACTCTGTTGAGCTTGACTCTAGTCTGGCACTGTAAGGAGACATGAGAGGTGTAGCATAAGTGGGAGATGGCAACATCGTCGGGGAAATATTACTACTTTTATCGTTTTAATCTTACTTACTCGGTTAGGCGGAACACCGAAACTACCTTTTTGAATCGTACAGCCTTGACCAAAATTGTTAGGCACCCTCGTAATCATTACGCTGGTACTGAATCTAATACCAAGAAAGACTTCCATTGTTTAAAAACGGTTTACTAGAGTGTTCATTATTATGAACGCGTTTGCATGATTATTTTTAATTTTTTTTTAATAAATGTTATTTTGAAAAAACTTTATTTTAATAGGGTGCCTAATAATTTTGGCCAAGATTTTGGTCAAACACTAAATTCAAAACAACAAACCCAATATGGTGATCAAAACTATTTTAAGATTCAACATCGACCTCTATATCTAGGGCAGCCCTAGAACCTAACGCCTTACAAGAAACAACTCGAAAAAGAGATTGAATTTTGAATGTGAGAAGCCGATTAGCTTGAAACTTGGTGACATTTATGAGTATATGTTCGGCTCGAACTCTGAGCCCAAACCAAATTTCAAGCTAATCGGCTTCTCACATTCAAAATTCAATCTTTTTTTCGAGTTGTTTTTCTTGAACGGTCGCTGTACAAAGATGCGAGTGAGCAATCTCAAAATTTCCTAAAAAAGTTAGAGCAACCACGGACATTTTTAAAAAAATTCAAAAATTTTTAAAAAAGAACCTTTTTACCGATCATTGCCAAATTCAATACCAACCTTCTTTAAACGATATTCTATCGATTAAAAAAAAAACAGCCCGATATCTCAATATTTGCGGAAGTTAGAGCAACCACGAATTTGGTTAATTTGGTTAATTAATCAATAATTCTTTAAAATTTCTGTTAAAAAAAACAGTCAAGTTTACTGAAATTTCTATAACTCAAAAACTGATTAACCAAATTTTAACGAATTATATATGAAATAAGGGTAGAAAAAACTGAAAAATATAATAGAATTAGAAATAGATCGAAAATTAGTTAATTAGATCAAACTTTATTAGGATTCTATTTATGTACGGATTCTCCGAAATTTCAAACATCTGTAACTCTAGAACTAATTAACTTAAGTTTGAGGATCAACATCAACCTATCTTTAATGATACTCTACGATTTTTCGACGTTTTCGAACATAAGCGACACATTGGCATCGAAAATTCAATAAACAATTTTTACTTCGGTTTTTTTTAAGATTTGGTTGATTACACCCAGCTTTATACGCGATCAAAGGTCCATAATTTTGTTCGCATATAAAGCTATGTCTAATCAACCGAATTTAAAAGAATTATATATGAAATAAGAGTAGAAAAGACTGAAAAATATAATAAAATTAGAAATAGATCGATATCTCCAAATTTACGAAAGTTAGAGCAACCATGGACATTTCTAAAAAAATTCTAAATTAAAAAAAAAACTCTTTACCGATCATCGCCAATCAAATCAATACCAATCTTCCTTGAATGATACTCTATTGATTAAAAAAAAACATCCTAATATCTCAAACTTCACTAGAAACTTGTCAAAGCTGTTATAGTGCGACTGGTTATTTCGCTTGTGTGTCGTGCGCACGATCTCTTTTAATAAAGAGATTAATTTCAAACGTACGAGTAGTTATTTACGCGAGAGCGCGATTGCGAGCGTAAATGTGTAAGTGAGAAGCTGTGGATATTACGCTGGCCCAAACGTAACATTTATTTAACGACGAGGTTAATAGAATATTCATTCGTAAAGAAAAACAGAAAAAAGAAAAAAAAAGAAATTGTTCTAAATAAGGGAAAAAGAAATAGATAGGTAGATAGTATCGTTATTTATTACGCGCTTCAGGATAGGATCCTCTCAAGCACAAAGAGAGAGAGAGAGAGAGAGAGAGAGAGAGAGAGAGAGGAAGAAAAAGGTATTTATAAAATTAAAAATATTATTATTAAAATGTAATAAATAATGCATTTAATAATGTTACTAAAAATTTACTTTTAAAACATGTCTACATATAACAATATATCACTAAAAGAATAATATATTATTGTTGTATTAGTGTGTTTTAATTGCTTAGTGTTTATATGTTGCTTTAGAATCAGATTTATAAATTTACGTTTTCTCACTAACAGAGACAGAGAGAAACAGTGAGAGAGAATGAGAGAGAGAAAGTAGCAACATTTATTTTGCGCTAAAATTTCCTTCAAACGCTAAAAGAGGTAGAAAAAAAAGATAAAAAATTTAAAAAAAGAAAAAAAGAATAAGGTGTTTATTAAAGAACAAATATTATTAATATAATATAATAAAATGTAATTTGATAAATAAATATTGTATATATATATATATATACTAGCTGGTTACCCTGGCTTCGCCCCAGAGGACACGCCCTGAAGGACATATGTAATAAAACACGCAAATAAGTGATAGCGTATATTTACATTTAACGCCAATATATAATTAATTAAAATTTAGTTAATTAGTTCTGGAGTTACAGATATTTGAAATTTCGAAGAATCCGTACATAAGAATCCGTACAAACACTAAATTCAAAACAACAAACCCAATATGGTGATCAAAACTACTTTTTTAAATCAAATATGCATGAAAATTGGTACTAAGGAGTATTCGGGGTCGCTGATTCCAAATATGATGTCAAAAACTGTAAATGGCGAATCCAATATGGCAACAAACAAAAAAAGAAAAACAAAATACAAAATAATAAAAAAATAATATTAAATAGAATAGAGAAAATAATAAGAAAAATTGCAAAAAACGATAAAGTGCTAGGAAAAATTATATTATGTTTATTTACATATTTATTCAACACTTAAAGTTACATCCTTACTACGCTCAGCTGATCAATAGTACTGCTTTAAACGAGAATACTCGCACGACGATATCGCTCATTAGACGCTTTGGAAGCGTAACTCGTTTGTTAAGGAAACTAGTCAAACTCTCAAAAGTCAAGTCGTAAGCATTGTAATGTTGCTCCATGCTTTCGAATTTATCTAACAAAAAAACAATTCAAATAAATTAGTTTTCTTTATGCATTTTTTTCTTTTTTACCTCTCCTCTTACTCAAATATTAATATAAAATAAAATATTAGTTGATTAAACAATCTTGATTTTTAGTCATAGGTATTTATAGTCAAATTATGAAGATTTGCTTGACAAACTTGCGGCCCGAGTTAACTCCAAAGCGTCTGACGAGCAATATCATCGCCCTAGTATTCTCGTCTAAAGCGTCTGACGGGCGATATAGTCGCGCGAGTATTCTCGTTCAAAACAGTGAAAGGGTTAATATTATAAACGCTCTATTTCTGTAATTAAAAGTGATCAATTGGGAAAAATTATTATTAATATTAATATAGTAATTAGATTTACGCATATGTTTTATACGTAATTACGTATATGTTTTACAAAATTTTATATCAATCATGAAAAAAATAAATGTAAGTATTATTAAATATAGATAATAAAATTGTAAAATAATAGCACGTTAAACATTATTTTAAAAAACGTATGTACAGTGGATCAAAAAGTATTTGCATACCCAGTTTTTTTACAATAACTTTATTCGAAGACATAATACATAAGTATGAATTGTGTCCATATATAAGTAATTTATTACATACAGTATATGTAATAAGTTACCCACATAGCAAAATATATCACCAAGATATCTTGGATATAGAATATATCTGATTGTGCAACACTTGTCGAGATATCATGAGAATATCTCAGAGACATCTCCAAGATTATAAAAAGCTATGATAATTTTATCTCAGATATGACATCTGATTCTGCATATATATCTATATTTCATTTAAAAGCAGATATGTTATATACAACCTAAATAGCAAGAAGAAAAGAAAAATTCTTTTTAAATTTTCGATTTCTTATATTAATTCTCTTTTCGTATTTATTCTGTTCTAAAATAATTCTTAAGAGTTAAAAAAAAATTTTTATGTCACCAATTCTGAACTCTTCTTCAGATATAAAAGAAGTTCTTTTCATAAGAATTTGCAATAAATTCAAAATTATGCTTTGATACTATTCCAATATTTGCGTGCGGCAGTGTGGTCTAGTGGTAGAGCGTGATTTTCTAAATTCCCTCGCGGCGTGTTGCTTTCGCGCCGCGGTCGTTACCTCCGGCGCCGTCCGAGTGAAAATTTTTTAAGTTTCCTCGTGGCGTGTGGCTTTCGCCAGAACAAATCGGTATGGCGTCCAAGTTCAGACTCGTAATCTAAGGAACTAGGTTCGAGTCCACTAGAGCCATGTAAACATGGAAAGTTTTTTCCGAAAGCTGCGCCCTCCGGACAAGATAGGCTCTTGTGCGGAGCAAACTGGGCTCCGTCTTTCGGAAAGAGACGTTAAGCCGTTGGTCCAAAGGATTAAGTGAGAGAAGAAGGGTAGTAATGGATAAGAATTGAATAAAGGGTTGGGAACGTCCCTACAAAAATGCCTTGCAACCTTGAGGGGAGTCAATAAACGTATTTATCTATCTTATTATTCCAATATTTTGCATTTTGCCATCTCTGTATGATATCTCGGAGGTATGACGAAAAATATTAGAGTCAAGTATCTCACATGCTCGCTTTTTATCCTAGCTCGTAAGGATTTTTGCTTACGAGAAGGTACTGGCGCATGTAGCCGCGTCGCGGCAGCGCATGTTACTAGCGCTCGCCCGAGTGATTTTCTAAATTCCCTCGCGGAGTGTTGCTTTCGCGCCGCGGTTACCTCCGGCGCCGTCCGAGTAAAAATTTTTTAAGTTTCCTTGCGGCGTGTGGCTTTCGCCAGGACGAATTGGTATGGCGTCCAAGTCCTCTCGGATTGTTTTATTGGCTACGAATAAACTTGAGTTGATTTTCATAAAATATAAGAGCTAACTGTAAATCGGTCATATATTTGAATGCAAATGTTGCAGAGATGTCATTATATCTTTTTCAAAGATATAATGTAATATTGAGTAATAATGTCCTGCAGATATTCTGTGAATATCTAAATAGTATATTGTGATACAAGTGCGCGAAGTTGGCTATTGCTCACGAGTGCGCGGAGCGCACGAGTGAACAATAGCCAACTACGCACGCACTTGTATCACATACTATTTTGTATTACAAGTGCGCGGAAAAGTGCCCTTTATTTGACGGATTTCTGTGCGAGAAATAGCCTATTTCTCACGGTAAGCCAATTACTTCACGGAAATGTCGTTTCCACGGGCCGTGGATACACGAGTGCGCGTAGCGCACGAGTGTGACAGATTGTTGTAAGGTTAGCTTTGGTTACGAATTAGCTTCGTCTGCTGGGAGATGGCGTTACGTTAGAGTGCAGTCCGGATAACTAATACCGGACATCGAGCATGTTTCATTGCTTGCGGGTGGCGCTCATGCCCGTGGGCAATACATTGCCCACGCTCGAGCAACCAATCACATGCCCGTATTTCCATTACCGTACCGTTTTGTTTCCTTTACTGCATTGATGACGTCACGGCCCGTGGAAACGACATTTCCGTGAAGTAATTGGCTTACCGTGAGAAATAGGCTATTTCTCGCACAGAAATCCGTCAAATAAAGGGCACTTTTCCGCGCACATGTGATACAAAATAAGATATCTCAGATTTGACTTAAAATTGTAGACATAAAGATATCTGGGATAAACATATCTCAGATATATTTTGCTGTGTGGATACTTATGGACACAATTCGTAATTATGTATTATTCAAATAAAGTTATTGTAAGAAAACTGGGTGCAAATACTTTTTTGATCCAATGTATATATTAGGTATTTATAGACAAAGCGTATTATAAAGGGCTTCTTTCTTGCATTTTATCATAGAATATCGCAAAAGTTTAAACGCTTAACAAAGAAAGAATAAATTTGTAATAACCAATAAGAACAATTAATTTAAAAAAATAAAATTTTAAAAAATTAAAAATATTTTTAAAAAGATATATATTTACCGCAATGTTTGTTACACATTGTTATCTCAATTATCCTTTATGTTTCAGGCGCCAAATGGCATTCACGACGAAAGATATTAACCCCCACATTTCATTTTAATATATTGCAGCAGTTTGTTGAGATTTTGATCGAAGAAGGTGAAAACATGGCCAAGTCTTTGAAAAATACAGGAGGCACCGTTGTGAAAGATTTAGTACCATTTTTTAGTGAACATACGCTGAATGCAATATGTGGTATGATGTATTCATAACTATATATTTTAAACTATATATATTTTAACTGTAAATTTTATTGCCAGTGATAAGTAATATTAGGTTAAAATTAATTTTAAGTTATAAATATCAATATCTGTTTGGGATTGCAAAGATAACTCGAAGCTTTATATATGTACGTCTTTACTCAGCGGCAGCTTACATTCGACTCGTCTCGTCGACATCGGCGTCGTCACTCTCAACAAAAACCGATCGCCTGATGCGTTGGGCTCGCGCCTATCACGTGAAAGCGCGTCGTCCGGCATGAGCACTCGTATCCCTCGTGTCGCGGGTTTTACAAATCAAAATTAACATTATGGTGTGT